>CAWUFW010003461.1:1710000-1816390 GCA_963921515.1 Calotriton arnoldi | reverse complement strand
CGCGTAGCGCGACTACGCGAACTACGCCCAGGGTTAATCAAGACCCAAGAAGACCATCACCACATAACCAAGATTACAGATTCCCGGGGAGTGGAACACTATGCCCCTATGGCGATACTAGATCAGTTCCGAAGTTTCTACTCAGAGTTATATACATCACGGGGCACTACAACTGACCAAGACTTGACGGAGTACCTATCAGATATAGCATGTGCTTGGTTGGCAGACAACCATCGGGAATATCTAGACCAACCAATAGACGAAACGGATATAAAAGTCGCGATTCGCACACTGCCCAACCAAAAAGCTCCAGGGCCGGATGGGCTCACAGCCGAGTTTTATAAGGAATATATCGATCTGGTCGCACCTCCCTTACTGGAGATGTACGCGGAGGCACACGAGGCTGGAGTGCTGCCACCGTCCCTTCGCCAGGCACTAATTATCACTCTTTTAAAAAAAGATAAGGCCCCAGACGCTTGCGAATCTTATCGACCACTGTCATTAATAAACCTAGATGCCAAAATTTTGGCAAAGATACTAGCTACAAGATTGCAACCCCTTATGCCTAACTTGGTCCTCCCGGACCAATCGGGTTTCATTACGGAACGATCTACGTCACACAATCTGAGGACTATCTTTGCCATGTTCCATGTCTTGGATCCTGATTTGCCCGCTGCTGCAGTGATGTTGGACGCAGCAAAGGCATTTGACTCCATAGAATGGAGTTGCATGTTCCACATACTTAGACGCATGGGGTTTCCGTTGTTGTTCTTGGGCTGGGTTCGGCTATTATACACAGACACATTCCCATTGATACGCATAGGGGGCTTAACGTCCAAACCATTTAAGATACACAGAGGCACTCGACAGGGGTGCCCTCTGTCACCCTTATTGTTTGCATTGGCGTTAGAACCGCTAGCATGCATAATCCGGCAGCGACATAGAGCATCGGCACTTAATTTCCTACAACGACCGGTTGGTATTTCACTTTACGCCGATGATATGGTCCTGTTCATAAGAGATCCAACACGACATTTAGCGAAGGTGTTGAGGGAATACATTAGATTCGGGCTATTTTACGGCTTGCAAATTAATTGGAATAAATCAATAATGATACCCCTCACAGCCAATACGCCACCACCGAGCGTAGAATATCCCTTAGTGTGGACCACGGACCCGGTGAAATATCTGGGCATCTGGGTACACCGAGACCCGGAAGTAGTCATAAGAGAAAACTATGGCAGAACCTGCGCCACCCTAGACCAACACATAGACAGATGGAATCATCTGCCACTTTCTCTAGCGGATTGCATTGCAGTCATTAAAATGATTATACTCCCACGCTTTCTATATTTATTTAGTAATATTCCGATCAAGCTGACACAACATTTTTTCAAAGGGGTACGATCCTCACTCATCCGCTTAATTTGGGGGGGAAAACAGGCCAGAGTGAGTTGGACCACACTGACACTGGACTACGCCCAAGGGGGTTTCAATGCTCCAGATCTCTTTCTGTATTACTTGTGTGCCCAAGCACAATATGCATACTATTGGTTCCGACCACATGCGTACACGCCGCATGTTGCAGTAGAAGATGGAGATGCCCACCCTATCCCCATATCGGGTGTGCTCACACACACGCGTAGAGGCACACCGAAAACAGAAATCAACTCTATAGACACGATTATTGCAGCATGGCAAACTATAGGTAACATTGTTAACAAACTCCCACTATATGCACCAGCAATGCCTATCGCACATCACGCTGCACTCTCTGTAACACAGGAAGAGGGCTCACTCAGAGCGTTGAGAGAAGTGGGCATGGTCACCATGCAAGATATATTTCCAGATGGACACTTTCTCACAGCGGACGACTTAGCTCATATTTCCAACTCTTCACTATTGTTCAACTTTACTGTACATAGACTAAGACAAGCGGTTAAGGCCCACTACGACACGTACCCGGCTGAAACCCCCACACTGCGTGCCTTAAAGATGCTACTGGTTGCGCCTTCACGGCGTACACTAGTCACGAAATTGTATAAAGAGATACGAGGTGACAGAGTCCCCGACCCGGATAAAAGTTTGGCCCGCTGGAATGATAGCTTAAACTCACCATTGTCGGAATCGTACTGGGAGCATATTTGCAGGCTAACTGGAGCCCTTACACCCAACGGCAACCTGCGTATTATTCATTTTAAATATATCCATCAGACTTATCACACTCCTGTTAAATTACACAAATGCGGCCTCAGGGAGACCAGTGCTTGTAAACGTTGCGGTCACCCAGATGCGGACTTTTTACATCTTGCTTGGGAATGTGGTAGAGTGATGTTATTCTGGGAAGCTGTACTGAAACACATACACGAAATGACTGAGACTACGTTACAATGTACTCCGCCAATTTGTTTACTATGTCATGTACCTCATTTAAAAGGGGCAATTGGTACATTTGTGCGCATTGCACTGTTGCTAGCCAAGCGCCGAGTAGCTTTACACTGGGAGAGTAACCTGGCTCCAAAACCCGAACACTGGCTGAAGGACATGGTCTACTGTAATGAGAACCTTACACTATATGCAGAAGAACTACCGGTGACATCCAGACCCAGAGACCTAAGGGAACCTCTACGACAATATCTGCTAAGATTGACTGTTAATGATTCACACACTGATTAATAATGCTTTTAGTTATAATCCTGAATATTTGTTGTCACAACTATACATACTGACATAGACGAGAGGGTGGATATTCCGATGTTTGGGACAAGGTCAATCACAATGTAGGTATATGTTCTGTTGCTATTATACTGCCTTGCACGGCAGTGGAACTGTATACTTTAATTGAAATGTCAATAAACAGATTTAAAAATAAAAAAATAAAAGGTTTTGAAATGTGAGTTTTTTACTTTATGTTTTTGGAATTTGGGAGAAACAGTTTCTAAGTGAGCAAAGCAAATGAGATATTTACTGTAGAAAGCTGTAAGTTGTTTCAATTAGTTAATATTTTGATTACTTAATCTTCATTACTCAGATTCCATATTCATCGTCCCAATACTAACTAAGTGAAATAAGGAGGAGCTACCTCCCAACGGCAACTCTTTCAAAAACATCTGTAGTAGGTTGAGTCATACTTGCATTAGCCATGGAACTCTATCTCCGTGGTCCATGGAATGCGGCAACACTCACAAGAGCCTAGGCTTCAACAGCTGACAGTTGGAGTCGTTAGTTGCTGTGTTTGGCTGTGCTGCGTCGCAGCTCTGTTTTCTTTCAATAATCTTCAAGATTTATTCACCATTCCTTTGTGGTTTACTGTCGAGAAACTACCACATTTTGATGGCGACAATTGAAGCAGAGCTGCTTTAGAACCCTCAACGAATTAATCGGATAAGACGACGGTAGATGTGGAGGAACGTACCTGATCGTGACATTGGATTTACTAGAGCTGCTGTGTTGAGATTTACGACCTACTTCCATTGGGGATTCCTGTTGTTCAGGTCAGATTTATAATCCGTTGATTTTGGGAGCCGCTCATCAGCACGAAGTGCACAGTGAAGGGAAAGCAGTGCGTATAGACGCAGAGTCGGCCAATGTACATTTGGGTAACGCCCATTCTGAGGAGTCGGTGCCGCATGTCTCAAAGTAGCGTACAGCAGGGGGAAAGCATTGCAGTACAAATGTACAGTCGCACGACGTACAGTTAAGCAATGCCCATTTTAGGAGTCTGCAAGGTCATCAGCAGTTAGAGCACGAGTTGTCTGGAAGATACATACCTATTGAAACGGTGGCACAGTTTTTAGAAGAATTTGCTGATGAAGTTAACAGTGAAATGCACACTTTGTGCCAGCATGTTCAGCTGTAAAATTCACACTGACACTCACACTTGGTGCGTGTTCAGATAAAAGAAAAAGAAAAAACTCGAACCCATCATTTTTAGTCCACAAAAAGGTCCACACTTCAAAGTGACACGCACATGTTCAGAGGCCAACCTGCGCCAGTGACGCACACTTTGATTGAGTGTGTTTTCTTTCACAGACACAGTAGACATACCGACATTTTTCTCATGTGTATTTAATGAGTTCATGCTCACTTTAATGGTGTTGATAGTCAGTAATGTTACTCCTTGATGCAGAACTACAATGATGTGTACACTCTAGTTATTTTATTGGTGTATATTAGGGTATTTTTGTGCTTTTTCCTTCGATATTTTATTGCACTATTTACACAGTTTTTCTCTACTCGGGTTGTTTTTTTTCTTTTTTTTTCTTGTTGTTCATAACAGTTGGCAATATACATTATCTATAGAACAGACAGTCAGTGGTGCCACCACCACCATTTTTGGAATCAGCAGGTAAACCACCTGTTACATGGAGGAATTGGTTTGATGCTTTCTAGACCTATTTAGGAGCAATTGGAGCATCAAGGTTTAGAGCAGAACAAAAAAATATTTATTATTACATTCAATTAGGTTCGAGGACTGCTCTATATTCAAACATTTACCAGATGTGACATGGCCAGATGGAGAAGCTGTTGATGAATATGTGGACGCTATAAAGAAACTAGAGACAAGGTTTGATATACAACCCAGTATAGTCAAGTTGCATCACAAACTTTTTATGAGAAAGCAACTTTCAGGTGAAAATGTTGATACCTATGTGTCTGCACTTCGAAGGCTGGTTGCAGAATGTAATTTTGGGAACTTCGCGGATCAATTGTTCGTGATCAATTTATAAGTCATAGTACAAATAAGGCTATCCAGCACAAACTGTTGTCTCTAGGAGATCCAATGTTGGAGGAGACATTACGCATTGCCAAGATCATTGAGACGTCCCAGATTTTGGTGAAAGATTTGGAGGATAAGAGTGAAGTTGTGAACATTGTGAAGGGTAGAGAGAGTAATGATACTAGAGCCATTAGGAGCAAAGGTAATAGAGAGTCAGGAACATCAGGAGCATTGAGTAGAAACAAATTCTTTAGCCAAACTAATATTTGTTATAGATGTGGCTACTCCGCACATGTCTAGGGAGGTAGAAGGTGCCCGACAAAGTCTGTCTCCTGCAGATTATGCAATAAAGTTGGTCATTTGGCAAAGGTATTTCAGGGGTTCAAGAAAAGTTCAGGAAAAGGTGTTAATGTGGTCACGGATAATTCCTGTGATGGATCCGATGGCTGCCTTGACCACATACAGAATGATTTACAGGACATGGTAGTAGTTGTTGGTGAAGAGAAGGTCGAAGGTTCCGATTCTTCAGAGTGTGTGGATCCCTATGTTGATGTTTTGCTGGGGAGCAGAGTGATCAAATGACAGTTGATTCTGGTGCTAGGATCACGATGATTACTGAAGAGCTCTTCAAAGAAAACTGGCCAGATAGATCCTTAGAACCACCGAACCAATCTCCTGTTTCTTAAGAGGGCAGGAGAAATGAGCTTGCAGTGTTTTTTGAAGAAACTATGGTTTTCAGAGTAGAAACCATTTTTGGAAGAAATATATGTGGCAATTAAAGGTTTGTCAAATCTGGGTTGGTTTCATTAGGGATTTTTCAAAATGATTCTGAGACCAAGTTTCGGTTATTTGTGAAGACCATATTCAGGAGTCAAAAGAAAAATATCCTTAAGTATTTTCGGAGAGCATTGGCACTATTAAAGGATTTTGCCACAGGATCAGGGTAAAGGAGGGTTCTATTCCTATCAAGCACAAGTTATGCAGTGTCCCTTCCATCAGGAGGACCTGGAAAAAGAATTGAAAGAATTGTGTGAAAGAGGTTTTATAGAACCCATTGAGTCATTACTATGGTTGTCTCCGTTGGTGGTTGCACACAAAACAGAATAGAGATTTGAGAGTGTGTGTAGATTTACGCAGCTTAAACAAGGCTATTTAGGTGGATTCTCATCCCTACCCAAGATATCTGATGCTGGACATAATGTTAATGTTGCAAAAAACCCTGCAAAGCCTGCTTGAAGTTACATTATCAAATAATAAAATATTAAATTCCCATGAAATTTGCTTAAAACAAACTGTAAGTGAATTACAGGGCATCAGGGGTCTAATGCCTTCTGTGGTTAGACTGGTGCCTGATACCTCTATCCAAGGTGGAGCAGGGGAATTAGAGCAAATTAATAATTGTCATGACGAGTATATTTCTAGATGTCCAATGTTAATTAGGAGAAGGGGAGATCACCCCTGGTACAGGCGTCCAAGCACAAGTTATCATCTAAGAAAACAAATTCAGCAAAACGGAAAACAAAAGGGTCCAAAGAAAGGAAGGGGTAAGGGAGATGAGCCTCACGCAACATCACAAGAAAAAGGAACTTCCCCAAATAACAGGAGGGAAAGGAGGAATCCAGTGAGTCCCTCAACTATGAGACAGGTGGAAACAGGGGGGAAAAGGGTCCAAGAAAGAATCACTCGTAAAACAGAAAGAGAGGAGAAAGGGTTGGGAAAATGGGTAAACTTGCAGGGGGAGAAAGAACCTCCTAAGAATTTAGGGAGTGGTGGAAGAAGACCAAACACTCCAAATACAAAGAGAGATACGAGGGAAAAGAAAAACTTGGGTTTAAAAGTAATAGAATCAAGTGACAAAAAGTGGATATACTTTGAACCCTCTGAAGTAGAGAAGGGGAGGAAAAAGCTAAGGAAAATTGTACCCCTAAATCGTACCCAACTCCTATTTTCTTTCTCAAAATGCCCAAGCCTGAGAGAAATTTAACCCAAAGACCTGAGGCAGGTAGGATTCAGCCTTAATAATAAAGGCAAGGAATTTACAAAAGTTGAAGTCTACTCAGGGCTGGTAAAAACGGCAATTTTAAATGCTGAAAAAGAAATATTAAAGGAAGGAATAAGGCTAATACCAGAGACTGAATTGGAAAGGGTAAACCAGCCTGATAGTGCCTTCCTGAAATGTCATGCAGGCCTGGGGAAAAGGCAAGCAAGATTGATAGCAGGGGCACGCGGGGAAAGAGCAAATATCAACATAGTGGTAGAGAACCCGGAGCCCTATGAAAGCTGGGGTAACTGGAGTCCAGGAGACAGTCATATAAGCACACCCTCGTGGGCCTTGAATGAGTCTGGCCGCCTTAATGAGATTTATTAGGGAAGTGGTTTGTCGCATAGCCTAAAAATAATTTCATGGAACATAAATGGATTTACAGGGCAATCAAAGACTGAAACCATAAAATATGTTTCACTGCAGGCAGATATTATTTGCCTGCAGGAAACTTGGCTATGTGACAACACCCCGGTAATCGAAGGGTGTGTTCAACATCATAAACCTGCCAGCAAAATAAGATTTGGACGACCTTCTGGGGGGATTATGACACTCACCTCCACTAGGATTGCGAAAAAAGTGAAGCTGATAACTACATCCTGCAAATGGGTGATGGTTAGTGAGTTATCCCTTCTGGTTTCTGAAAGGTTAAATGATTGCGTGATTGTGGTGAACATCTATATACAATGGGGCTCTCAAAAGGAGCATGAAAGGGAAATGGGGCTATTCAAGGATGATATGAATTCCTTGAGCGATAAGTATGGAAATGATTTGTTGATTATCATGGGTGATTTTAACCATAAATTAAACCCCCAAAAAATAGACCCTTGGGTTAAAGAAATTCTAAAAGCGTATGATATAATGCCAGCACATTTCCCCATTTGCACTATGAATAGACAAGATGAAGCCCTAGGGAAATTTTTAGGATCAAAGGGGCTAATTAGTCTAAATGGTAGGATAGAACCTGACCGTCCAGCAAAACAGACATTTAGAAGAGTTAACCAAAATTGTCCCATAGATCATGTGTTTATACATGCATGGAACTACGCCAGGGTAACAATTTTTAAGATAATCCAGCATAAAGAAAGTGACCATCATCCACTGTATTGTGAATTAGCGAGGGGGCCCATAAGTCATTGTGAAAGAGTCCTCCCCCAACCTATGTCATACCCAAAACGTCTGTCTACAAAATTAACTGATGAATATTTAGTGAAATTAGCTAGCTTCCAACAGAATTTAACCATGGAAGGAGCTATTGATCAGACGGTTTCATGGTTTGAGGATAAAATCTATCAGGTCATACAATGCCTTAGAGTTGACCTAAAGAGGAAGGGAAAGGGTAATAAAGATACACAATCTGGACATAGAAAGCAAATAAGCTGGTTTGATTCTGTGTGTAGGGAAAAAAAAGGATAATAAGGAGAGAAGAAAGATGTTTGAGGCTAAGGTATGATCAGGAGGGTCTTACTAATTTAATTAATCTAAGGAAAGAATATAAAATGTTAGTAAGGTCTAAGAAGAGGATCTTTAAAGAAAAATGCTGGGATAACCTATTGGAAACAATAGAAACAAAAAATGTTAAAGGTTTCTGGAAGTTGATCCAGGATGCCTCGGGTCGGACCCCGGAAACTATGAGCTGTGTAGTTGATGAGGCATCTTGGGAGGAGTACCTAGGCCATTTATATAAGGCAAGTTATGGGCCCGTAATAAGTAAGGAAAGAGCCCCCATGGGAAGGGCAGCAAAAGAGCTAAAATCATCCTGCTCGATAGAAAAAGTGAAGGATACAATTAGGAAGTTAAACCTAACTCGAGCCGCAGGGCCAGATAACTTACCCAATATTATAATTAAAACAGAGTTAAACTGGTGGGCACAATTTTTCTCAAAGATGTTTTCAGCTGTCCTAGACTCAGTAATTATGCCAAAATCCTGGAGGGGGGCCGTGATTAGGCCTCTTCACAAGAAAGGTGACAGGAAGGACCCTAAGAACTACAGATTAATTAATCTGCTAGATATTGGAGCGAAAGTGTTCTCTAAAATAATCCTTGGCAGATTGAAGGATTGGGTTGAGTTACACTCGATCGTGCCAGTAGAACAAGGAGGGTTTAAGGAGGGGCACTCAACGATTGACCATTGCTTCGCCTTATGGGCATTAGCCCGGAAGTCCATGAGGCAGCAAGGTAGATTATACTGCTGTTTTGTTGACTTTCGGGCGGCTTTTGATCTAGTAGAAAGAGAATGTCTTTGGGAGACGTTAAAAAGTTATAACATCCCTGAAGAACTCCTAGTAATAATCCAGGAGTTGCATAGTCAGAACTGGGCACAGGTCATTAAAGATACAATGGGGGGCTTGACATCAGAGATAGCGATCAATAATGGCCTAAGACAGGGTTGCGTATTGGCCCCGCTTCTTTTTTCAATCTTTCTTGCTGATCTACCTTCCTTTCTGATGACTGAAAGAAGTGCAAGCCCAAAAGTAAATGGGAAGCATTTGTCCTGTCTACTGTATGCAGATGATTTAGTAATCCTTGATCAGACATAATTGGGTCTGCAAAGGAAGCTAAATGCGTTTAGCACATATTGTGCAACTAAACGCCTTACAGTGAACATGGATAAAACAAAAATTCTGTGCTTCGGGAAGAGAGATCAAAAATGTAATTGGTTTTTGGGGAAAACGAAATAAGAGATTGTCAACGAGTATAAATATTTGGGAATATGGTTTGACAAGTCTCTAAAATGGGGCACACACCTAGAGGCCCGGAAAGCTAAAGCCTTAGCCTCTGTCTGCGGGTTGAAAAATATCAATTGTAGTTATGGTGCATGTCCCACAGACCATTGCTGAAGGCTTACAAAGCAATGATCCCCCCACAATTGCAGTATGGAGCAGAAATTCTATGTCTAGGAGGGAAAAGTACCTGACACAGTGAGGAAGGGAAATGTTTAAAAGTATTGATGTCATTGCCTAGCTCATCAATGATACAGGCAATTAGACTGGAGCTAGACGTGACATCATGGAATGTCCAGGTCCAAGTGAGTTTACTTAGATTTTGGAAATGGCTGGGGTCAGGAGAAGATTTGAAAGTGTCAGGATGGTGTATGAAGGAGATTCAGCTGAGTGAATTAAAGTGGGCGAAAGCAATAAGAAAGCTACTCTACTCCATCTGTGATAAGTTGAAGGTGAAAATTGATCCACAGTCCTTGCATATTGATGAATCAAAAAGTGTACTCAAATCTTTAGGATAGGAAATGTCTAGACTGAATGACATGGAGTACATGACAAAAAAAGAGTCTGTGCAATTCATGATAAATAGCTGGAGGAAAGAAAATTGGTATCCCTACCTAGACACCTTACCAAATCAATGGCTCAAAATGGAAATATTAAGGGTGAGAGTTGGTATTAATCCTGCTCGATCAAATGACAAAATAAAAAGGGAACTGATGCAACCTGATGGTAGATGCACATGCAGGATGGGCATGAAATGCAATTGCTTACACATTTTAATGGATTGTCAAAAATTGTTAGTCCAGCGAAAACAGTTTTTACGACCAGTTTTTTTAAAATATGGTACTAGGTCACGTACGCAAGCAATTGAGCTCCTTATGGACATGCATTATCTCGATATTGCAATAGCTGTGGCGAAGTTTATTCAGGCTGTTAAAAGGTTGTTTATGGAATAGGGAATGGAGGGTTGGACTGAGTAATGATAAATAGAGATTTTAAGTTGTATATTTTTAAATGTTTTAAAACAGAATTTTAGTATTTTTGGATCATATAGGCGATATTTGAATGTGTTTATAAATTATGTATGGAATTGTTTTTTAGAAAATTAAGATTGTTGTTAGGAAAATTAGACTCATATAATGGAATGAGCTGATGAATATGTAATAATTTTTAGAATTTTAAACAAAATGTCAGTGTTTTATGTGGTTTAAAGATCAATGGTCTAAATAAACTTACTTTTTTGATTTGATTTGAGTCATCACTATGGTTGTCTCCGTTGGTGGTTGCACACAAAACGGAATAGAGATTTGAGAGTGTGTGTAGATTTACGCAGCTTAAACAAGGCTATTTAGGTGGATTCTCATCCCTACCCAAGATATCTGATTTGTTAGCACTCATTACTGGGGCAAGATGGTTTAGCAAGTTAGATCTCACTTCAGCATATCACCAGGTGGTATTAGAACATATTTCAAAACATTACACTGCCTTTGTTTCACCAATGGGAACATTCCAAAATTGCAGAATGCCGTTCGGCTTAGCCTCAGCCGTTGCGGTCTTCCAAAGGGTGACGTATCAATTTCTGAAGGAAGTCAAAGGGGTAGCAGCGTTTCAGGACGACGTTCTGATTTATGCACCATCTATTACTGATCACAACAAAATTCTTGAGCAAGAGTTGGGAATTTTTCAAGGAAATTGTGTGGTGCTCAAGATGGAAACATTTGAATTTCTCAAGGACAAGTTTGAATATTTGGGCCATGTGGTGGCGGGTAAAGGCATTGAACCAAGACCAGGGTTGGTGGATGCCATCATCAATGCTGTGGCACCGGTGGACAAGACAACTCTGAAGTCTTTTATGGGATTGTGTGAATTTAATGCTAAGTTCATTCCTGACTATGCCACTCATGTCAATATCTTAAATGGTCTTTTGAAGAAAAATGTTGCTTGTGTGTGGGACAGCAAGTGTCAAGAGGCTTTTGACTGGATCAATCACCAGTTGGCGAGCTCAAAAGTGCTGAAACCATTAGATCAAAGCTGTATTGCTGTATTACAGTAGATGCTAGTAACTGTGGTTTGGGTGCTGTTCTCACACAGAGCAAAGAGGGTGTTGAGGGTACCATAGCTTATGCTTTAAGAACACTCCGAGAGCCAGAAATGCAATATTTCACTATAGAGAAAGAATTGCTGGCATGTTGGTGGGTGGTACAAAAGTTCAAACCTTATGTGTGGGGAACCAGATTCACTGTCAAGACAGATCACAAACCATTAGATGGCATTTTAAGCGGGGACAAAGTGAAAGATCAAACACTTCGCATAGCTAGGTTGTCAAGTAAGCTAATGCAATTTCAGTTTGATGTTGTGCACATCCAAGGGGTGAAAAAGCCTAGGGCAGATTTTTTGTCAATGTGTTCATCGTGTCGAGCATGAAGATGATGAGGAGAGTTGCCTGGTTGCAGCGGTAGATGTGGAAGACATGAGTGCTGTTCCAGAAACTGAATGGAGAACGGAGATGAATCATGAAGCATACTATCAAGTATGTCTCAGAGGGTTGGCCAAAATAGAGAATGGTTGAGGCAGCATGTCTACCATTTTGGAAGGTCGCAAATGATTTGTCAGTGGAGGAGGATTTGCTACTCAGGGTAGATAAACTGATGCCTCCTGTGGGTTTGAGGTTTAAACTCATAAAGTTGGCTCATGAGGGGCACCTTGGGTGTACATTCATGAAGCGAAGACTGAGGTTGACATTTTGGTGGCCATCAGTGGACAGAGAGGTGATGGGTTTGTGAGTATGTGTTCTATTTGTGCTTCTGCAGAGAAAAGTGTTGTTGTGAGGAAGCCACCTTTACAACCTATTGAATGTCCATCTCGTCTTTGGGAAAAAATTGGCATTGATTTAGTGGGTCCCTTTCATGCTCTTCCCAGTTTGTGTCGCTATGCTTTGGTTTTAGTCGACTTGCACTCTAAATGGACAGCAGTCAAGTTTGTGTCTGATCCCAATGCTAAAACAGTCATTGAGTTAGTGAAGGCTATTTTCATGAGAGAGGGATTTCCACGGGTTTTAGTATCTAACAATGGAGTTCAATTTTTAAATGAAGAATTTAATAGATTTTTGAGATCAGGAGATGTCAAGCACTTGAAAACACCTCTTTATCATCCCCAGAGCAATGGTCAGGTGGAGTGCATGAATCGAGTGGTGGTGCAGTGCATTGGTTGGGCTCTTGTGAACCACTGCATAGTGGAGAATGCAATAAGTTCCATGATTTGGTTTTATCGCACCAGCCCCAGCCCCAGCCCACAAAGTTCGACTCTTGTGTCTCCTTTTGAATTGCTAAGGGGTAGGAAACCCTCTACTAAGGTGTGCCCGAGTTGGATGGAAAGGTGGGTTAAATGTGGTGTTTTCTTAGCAGAACTGGACCTGGTGGTTAAGAATAATGCTTTTGCAGCAAAATCCAAACAAAAAGAAATCTACGATGCACGATCAAAGGTGAAGGATGTTGTTCTCAAGGAAGGTGAATTCATTCGCATCAGGAAAGATGTACATGTAAGGAAAGGAGGGGGAGAAATTTAGTGGACCTGTTGTAGTTGACAAAGTGTTTGGTAATGCAGTCAGAGTCAATGGAAGGAGCTAGTGGAACATTGGGAAGGTGGTGAGGTGCAGTAGTGAGCAGAGTACATGTAGAAGTCAAGGAGAGTTGGTTGGGGAACCATATGAGCAAAGTGGTCCCAGTCGTCCCATCTCAATGGATGTCAATGATGAGGTCGCAAGTCTGCATTACATAGAGTTAAAGGTGATGTTCGTAGGAGTGTCCGTGTAAACAAATTACCAATCCGATTCAGATAAGGCTCTTGAATTTAGTATTGTATCTTTCTTTTTGTTTCTGTCTTATTTTTTAAGTATCCTTAGTTTTATGAGTACTATTTTACTAGTGTACCATTTTTGCATATTTGTATTATAGGTTATCTGTTTCCAATTTCTTATTCACATAAGGGAAAAAGTAATATAGTAGGTTGAGTCATACCTACATTAGCCATGTTATGTTATGTTAGGCGATTTGTAGAGCGCATGGCTGTCCTAGCAAAGGGACGTCCCAGCGCTAACAGTCAGAGAAAAGGTGGATGTGAGGATACTGCTACTGAAACAACCAGGTCTTTACTGCCTTTCTGAACGCCAAGAGATTGGAGATGTTCCTAATATAGAGAGGCAGGGAGTTCCAGAGAATCGGTGCTAAAACTTTAAATGAATGACCTCCGACTCTGGCTCTACGGAATCGTGGCACCCACATCAAGTGAAGATCCGCAGAGCGCAGAGCACGGGTAGGAACATAGTGGTGACCTAGGTCGCTGAGAATCATTGGGCCAAAGCCCGCCAGTCTTTTGTGTGTGACACAGAGTGCTTTGAACCGGATTCTTTGCTCAACAGGCAGCCAATGGAGTCGATGCAGCACACTTGACACCGAGCTATACTTAGGCAATGCAAATAAGGTGCGTGCTGCAGCATTCATGGTGCGCTGGAGCCTGTTGGTCACAGATTTATTAGCACCGAGCAGGAGACTGTTGCAGTAGTCCAACCTAGCCAGGATCATGGCTTGAACTATCAGCTGGCGAGTGTGGGAGTCAAACAGACCAAAAATGGGTTTGAGGCCACATAGTATACCGAAATAAGTCCCTGCCACAGACTTAGCATGCTCCTCAAAAGAGAGGGCGTTGTCCAACCGAATGCCGAGGTTTTTTACTGTGGCTTTAGGCACGGGAGGAGTACCCAACTCAGGCAGCCACCAATTGTTGCCCCAGAGATGGGAATCTCTGCCTAGTAAGAGGATCTCAGTTTTAGACGAATTTAGCTGAAGACAGCTCACCTCCATCCAGCCCGCAATGGCTGACAGATCCTCCTGGAATTTGACCACGTCCTGGCAAGAGTCCTTGGTGCAGGAAAGGACCAGTTGCATATCATCCGCATAAGATACTAGAGATATATTGCAAGTTTTGGCCAACAGGGCCAGCGGAGGAATGTATATATTGAACAGGGTCGGACTCAACGCCGACCCCTGCGGGACCCACAGTGCAGAGGGTGTATCTGTGAGTGGAAGGGTGGCGAGATGACCTGAAAAGACCTGTCACGCAAAAAAGATGCAAACCAGTCGAGGGCTCTACCTTTGACACCGATCTCCTTCAACCGATGGATCAAAATACTATGTGAGACCGTGTCAAAGGCAGCGCTGAGGTAAAGCAGGATGAGCACTGTCATGTTGCCTTCATCCACGGAGGCTCTTAGTTGCTCTGTTACAGCTAATAGAGCTGACTCAGTGCTGTGCTTAGGACGGAAGCCATTTTGAGACGGGTCCAGTAAGGAGTGAGACTCCAGATACTGCATCAAGATGCCGTTCACATATGATTCGGTTACTTTAGCTAAAAACGGCAGTAGGGAAATCGGGCGATAGTTCTCCGGCCTCGAAGCATCCAGTGAAGGCTTCGTCAGGAGGGGGATAACTTTGGCATGTTTCCAGGTTTGCAGAACCTCAGAATTGGAAAGGCAGAGATTAATAAGATTCATACAGCTGGGAAGGAGGCAATCCTGATGTTTAACAGAAAGTTCTGGTTTGAGAGGGTAATCGGGGGACCCCTATTTTAATCTTAGTGACAAGAGCCTTGAGGCCGTCTGTAGTGATAGGAGGGAAGGTGGACAGAAGGTGGGCCCCATTTCCTGTAAGATCATCTCTCAACATATCAGTGGCTTCACACTTCACGTGGAAGCTATCATAAATGCCCAGCACTTTATTGATAAAATAGGTGGCCAGCACCTCACAATGGTCATTAGAGGTGATGGAGCTATCATCAGTCCCGGGTGATTTCATCATATCCTTTAATAGGGAGAATATAGTTTTCGAGGGGTTATTGCTCGTGTGAATCTTATTAGCAAAGAATGCAGCATGTGTTTTCCGAATCCGTTTGTCACACACTATCTCTATGTTCCATGGAATGTGGCAACACTCACAAGAGCCTGGGCTTCCACAGCTGACAGTTGGAGCCCATTAGTTGCTGTGTTTGGCTGCCTTGCATCGCAGCTCTGTTTACCTTCAATAAACTTCAAGATTTATTCACCATTCCTTTTTGGTTTATTGGCCAGAAACGACCACAGCATCCTTCTTTCATTTTAGCAATCCTAAGTAGACCCAACCCCCCTTTACTATGTACAGGGAAATGGTATCCCTGAAATTAAAATGAAATTTATTTTTATAAAGCGCTCAGATGCTTGAAGGCGTCTTGGCACTACCGCTACATAAGGATATGAAAGGAAGGTTTTACAGTGACACAGCAGGAGGAAGTAATGAAGATGGATAGTCTATTTGTCGAACAACCACGTTTTAATGCTTTTCTGAAGGGAAGAAGACCTGTCATTTCTTTCAGACTACGAGGGAGAGTGTTCCAGAGTTTGGCAGTGCAAATTACAAACCTTCTGCCGCCCCAATGGGATTGTCTGAATTTGGGAACAACAAAATGTTTGGCCGAAGAAGAACGCAAGGACCTAAATGGGGAATACAAGGAAAGATTGTGTGTAAGAGAGTTTGGTCCCAAATCATGAAGTGCTTTAAAAGCAATACACAGGGCTTTGAAATCAATACATTTCATTATAGGCAACCAGTGTAGCTTAATTAGGGCCTGTGAGGCTGACTGATGCCTTTGAACTCCTACCAGCAGACAAGCTGCATCATTCTGTAGTATCTGCAGTTTATTTAGGAGTTTTTACTGCATGCCGATGTAACGGACATTACAATAATCTAGTTTGGATAGCACAAGAGCAGTGACTACAGTCTTCTGCAGCTCATGGGGAATGAAAGGGAGTACTTTCCTGGGAATCTTCAGAGTGTAGAAGGATGATGTCACAGCATTGATTTGACTTTCAAAGGACAATTTGTCACCAAAAAGAATCCCTAAGTTCCTCACTTTCCTGACCGGGGTTGGAAAGGTGCCCAATTCTTGAGGCCACCAGATAGAGGACCAATCGGAGATGTTGTTGCCAAACAGGAGGACCTCAGTTTTCCTGAGTACAGTTTAAGGCAGTTGTTATTCATCCAATTGCCTATACGCAGCATGCGGTTGCAGAATCTGGCTGCAGTGTCATCAAGATTACTGGACACTGAAACCACAATTTGGGTGCCATCAGTGCAATATGTTACAGAGAAGCCAAACGTTTTTATAAGCATGGCCAAAGGAGTGACATATACATTAAAAGGGGTGGGACTCAGGGAAGACTCCTGCGGCACACCACACGGTAGAGAAAAAGAGTTGGAGACAAATTCGTTCAAGGCAACAAATTGTTCCCATTTAGAAATAAGGATTTTGGAAGAGCAAGTGCTGCTCCGTGATTCCAATAGTGTGGAGACGTTCAATCACCAAGTCATTATTGACTATGTTGAGCACAGTCAAGAGATCTAAGAGAATCAAGGCTGCATTTCCTCCTTTATCCAGGATGGATCTTATGTCTTCAGAAGCGACAATCAGGGCTGATTCAGTGTTGTGCTTGCTCCTAAACCCAAACTGAGTATGACCGAGCACGCGGTTGGCATTTATAAAGGAGACATAGCCTTTTTGACTGGAGGTGTGAAATGGGTCGATAGTTACTAGGTTGCTGAGGTTGCACTTTTTTAGTAAAGGAAGGATAGATGCTTTTTTCCATGGCTTAGGAAAGTAGCCAGAGCTTACCATTTCATTGAAGATCTTGGTCAGATGTGTGCATATTATCTTAGGGTCCAGTTGTTTCTGCACTAGTAAGGGAAGAGACATCATCTTGAGACAAAGGGGTCGAGTGACAGTTTGAGGCAAAGATGTTGTAGACATCCTCTACTTTGGCCTGGAAAGAAGCCGAAGTGTTGCAAAAAGATTGGTCACAGTTGGTATTATTCTTGTCAGGGATGTTAACAAGTTTTTTTAACTGTCGTTAATAATTCTTTTGTAGAGTTTTTCGAAGTCTCTATCTTATAAATGAAATAAGGGGATTTTTCCATTAGAATCAAGGTTTTGTACTTACTGATTGTGTGTTTATAGATATCTCTTTCAAGAGTGTCGTACTTCTTTCTCCATCTGCACTACAGTCTGTGAAAGAGTTGCTTTTGGGCTCTGAGTTTATCAGGAAACCATGGTTATGAGAGAGTAGTTCTATGATTAGTTTGTACTTTTTTGTGGGGGACTAGCTGATTTACTACGGTGCTTATCCAGTGGTGGTAATCTGAAGTGGCTGAATCTAAGTTCTTACAGAGATTGGGCTTTGACCTAGTAAGAGCCAAGTTTGGCAGAATTGAATCTATCTTATGCCAGGGACAACCTTTTCTAGCAGAGTAGGAGGTGTTGGCTACAGGTGATTTAACCAGTATCTTCAATTCAAACATAACCGCCTTGTGGTCGGACCAAGTCAGCGGCAATAAGGCCACGAGATTAAGAAAGGAGTTGTCAGAAAAGACACCGTCCAGAGTGTGGCCCACCACGTGATTTGGGGCATCTACCAGCGGAGCTACGCCCAAGCTAGCCACAGTATCAATTAATAGTTCAGAGTCTCTGTCTAAAGAGTTCTCCAAGTGAAAATTGAAATCTTGGAGAATTGTATAGTCTGTGGAATTAAATCTAGATTCCTGTAAATAGCTATTGCCTTGGGTGAAAGTTGATCTAGGGCCCGGGGCGGTAGATTAACAATCAGTTAAAAGTAGTGTTTCTATTTATTTCCACTTTGAAAGAGAGAGAGCTTTGCACTCAGAACCTTAAGAAACGGCCGACAAGGTGGCAGTCAGCTGATCGCAATAGATTATCGCCAATCCCCCAACCCTCTTACTAACTCGGTCCATTCTAAAGATGGAAAATCCCACAGGAGTTGTTGAAACTCGATCTGGACCAGAGGAAGGGTCCGCCCAGGTTTACGTTATAGATGCCATGTCTAGTTTGTGGAGATCTAAAAAGTCTGAGAACTCTATTTTATCTTTTACCAGAGATCTGGCATTTATTAAGGTGCAAGACATGGCATGCTGAAAATTAGGATTATTGATTTCAATTGACTTAGTTGAGCTATTGGTCTTAATTTTATAATTAGTTAGTATAGACTACATCCTTGATACTTCATGGTATCAATGATCCTGTGGGGTTCAAGAATGGTGCACTGAGACTTCTTACCTAAGATGTTATACTTCAGCAGTTCTTCCCTCGTATATTTAAGTGTACTGGACAGGTGGGACTAAGAGCAGACAGGGGGTCTGGCACTTGCCGCTGTCTGGGCGTGGATGGGTGCAGACCGGCTTGCCTTTGCTGCGCCAGCGGCACGGATGTGCTATGAAGAGTCCTTTGTAGCCTGCCATCTAGTGGGATGTGTCAGGGGCCGTGGTGAGTCAGTGTTTCTCAGCACAAGTTTGAAACTGATGGGTGGAGGGAATAAAATACAAACATGGTTCCACAACTCTCTATGCTGCCACAAGCTCCACTGTGGAGCATAATTACTGATAACAGAGGTAAAACTAAATAAAATGGGAGAAATCTAAAAGCATAAAACAAATTATTAAAAGAGGTACAAGCCTTTACGTATGGCGCCTGAGTAGCGATGCAGGAGTCCCGCATCTCTTGAAAACAGCAGGATTTGTGGAATAAAATACTGGAGAAAAAATACCTTGTAAAAAAATCTTTAAATGAAGTTTTGCAAGAGAACTTCCTGTGTTAATGAGAAAATGTCACAGGAGTAATTAATGAGAATATTCAATAGTCTGCAATTTTGATGGATGCTTTTGTTTATGACTGGCTGATGCTGGAGAATGGGCTGGGGGGAGTCTCCAGCTTGCCAATGGAGCATCTCCCACTTTTACCAATCATAAAGCGGTAAGAGCTTCACAACATTTACACAAGGGTCCATGTTGTAGTAGAAGGATGTTTTACTAGTACACAATATGTGAGCATCATGTTACGCAATTTGTCTGGTTCACAAGATGTTCGACTTTTGTTTGAATGCCCTCTCTTCCATTCCCAACTGTTGCTAGCGTGTCTGTGTCGTTAATGTAAGATTTTCTCCTTAATTTACATTTCTTCAGAGTAATTTATTGTCCTTTAGGATGTTCTCTGTGGGAATGCTGTGAAGTAGTGTTTTAAAGTGGCCTGCCCAGATTTGACCCTTCTGTTTAGGCCCTCTCATGCACACAGCTCCTGCAGTAGGACACTCTGGTAGAGACTGCTTCTTGTTCAGAAATCCTGTGGCCAGTGGCTCAATAAAAAACTGGTGGCCTAAGGCAAAAGGGCCAACAGGGTGAAACCCTGGATTATGGATAGTGTGACATTCGTAAATCAGTCATACTGTGCACTTTTAACACACACTCTTCAGCCTGCGTGTCACACATACTCCTTTCCCTGTTGAGGCTGATGGCGACAGTCTAAAACTACGGATGCTGGACAGTGTGACGTTCGCAAGTCACTCATTCGGTGGGATCACTGATACAACATCGACTCTGATAACATTGAACTACAAAATTATTGAGTCAACAATGTCGTAAACAAAAGTATTGACACAGAATACACAAAATAGAAATGACACTAACATCGATAAAAAAATATTGTCTAAAAAAATCTCGATTACAAAAAATATCAACGACAAAAATATAGAACACACAAATATCGATAACATTAAAATAAAATTAAACACATCAAAAATATCAATATCAACAACACAAACATTGATAAAATATATATAAACTATATCAA
This sequence comes from Calotriton arnoldi, assembly GCA_963921515.1. Taxonomy (NCBI): domain Eukaryota; kingdom Metazoa; phylum Chordata; class Amphibia; order Caudata; family Salamandridae; genus Calotriton; species Calotriton arnoldi. Next base: position 1,796,190 of record CAWUFW010003461.1, on the reverse strand, counting down.
AAATAACATTTAAACACAAAAAAATACTATTTACAATAATATAATAAAATAACATATACCAAATATTTTAAAAAACAATTAAAATAATTACTAATTAATCACATTAATTAAAATAAAATACATTAAAAGTACAAAACAAAAAAATAAAGAAACAATACAACTTTAAAAAATATCACAAATAACGTAAATAAACAAACATAAAAATATATCATATATTAAAAAATATAACACATTCGACTACATATAAATTAAATAACAACAATAAACAAAATAAAAACAAACAGTAAATAAACATAATAAATATTAAACAAATTAAAATGTAACAGCTAAAAAATTCAAAAAGCTATCTTGACCAATAAATTTAAAACACACAAACACAAACCAATAGAAAACTCTAACTAATTAAACAAACACTATAAAAACAATCAAATAATTAACATAAAATTTACTGTATAACGGACAACCACGGAAGAAGAGCGAACCTTTGAGAGAGAGAAAACAGAACGAAAAACAACTACACCAAAAACTATTCCAAACATCCCGCAATAAAAGTAAGCACAAAACTTTGTAACTAAATAAATTAAATAAGCTTTTTAAAAAATTATAACATGTTTTCCTTTACATATAACAGATTCAACTTCACTAAAATTGCACCTAGAAAATTCAACACAAAGATTTACGTACACAACAACCATAAAATATAACACAAAGTAAGTATATGACTTAACCAATAAATAACGTAAATTATTCAAAAGTAATAAATGTAATAAAATAGCAAAACATAGCTAAGAAATGTTTTTTTAACAGCTTCTACAAAAATCAACAAAACCACAACATCTACAAAGGAAACTCCATCAACTAAAAAGAGTAAGCATATTTATTTAATTACAAATAAATAAAAATAAACACTAAGGTGTCCATTACGATACCGGGCGGTAAAAAATCCGCCATCCACCATAGCGGTAAAAATCCGCCCGCCTACACCGTCTGAATACCGACCGAGCAATTACGATGCCGCGAAGCGAACACCGCCCGCAGCGGAAAAAACCCCAAAAATACCGCCCGATCATGTCCGATTCTAAGTCCACCCGTCCGCCACGGACGCAAATACGCACGACAACCAAAAACCACCCGCCCTGACGATCGAGACACCGCCCGTGAAATTAGGATCGCTCCGACATGAGCGCAGTAAATACACAAATACACCGCCCGCCATCGTAAACAACAGAGATGGAAATGGACACGGCGGAAGCCCTGGCGGCCACGTCCCTGCACAGTAACCATCCGCGGACCCAAACAAACACACACAACATGGCCAACAAGTCCACACAGCAAGCCACGCACAAATACACAAACACAGTACACATCCCGAAAACACTCCCCTGGACAAACAAATAAACTACTAATCCCAGAACACCAGCCACAACACACCTGAAAACAACAGACCATCATGACACACCCACATAGGTAAGCACAAAAGCAGCCCCTTCACAGACCACAATCCCTTGCAACACTACAAAGCCAAGAAGAGAGGAGAGAACACAGCGACACAGCAAGGACAGCAGCACACCACAGATACGCACCCATCACACCCACCAGCACCAGCACCACCACCATCAAACACCAGCACCACAAACGACCTGCACATCACACACCACACACACACACCGCACCAGCACCACAAACACCAAACCACACACCATGGCAGCACACAGAATGCCAAAGTTCACTTCAACTGAGCTGACGGTCATGGTCGACGAGATCATCAAGGTGCACCCACAAATCTTTGGCAACCAGGTCCAACAGACAACAGTAGCCACCAGAAATCGGATGTGGAGCACGATCGTAGACCAGGTCAATGCAGTAGGGAACGTGCCACGCAACCGAGGCGAAATCACCAAGAGGTGGCACGATATGAAAAGGGAGGTCAAGAAGAAGGAGGCCAAGAATCGGCAGCTGGCTGACAGGACTGGCGGAGGTAATCCCGTGCTTTTCAAGACCTTCAAAGCGTGGGAGGAGAAGGTGCGAGGCATCATACATCCGGAGAGTCTCACCGGAATACCAGGGGGAGTGGAGGCTGGTAAGTACTAACAAATGTATACCAGTACACCGCTATGTACTCACATGCACTACCACTATGCCATAGCTCCGAGGGACAAACACCCCCATGTCCAGTACACAATACACAAGACATCACTCACACATGCAACAGACACTACCACACACTCAGCCCAAACCGACCAACTAACAAAACCATGGAGGCATGTGTACAGTCAGCCAGCACCGCAACTCCCACCAGGTCCCCTTGTACTCCAAAAGTGCCAGAAGGAGCACTCACCACACCCACACCCATGTGTCAGCCATAGCTGCAGTAACCGACAAGTAACAGGTAAGTAGCCGGAACACAAAGTCAGTGGGTGGGAGGGGGACAGCTGAAGTACAACACACACCAGGCTCATAGTCCCACAGCGCAGCAAGGTGGAGCACACCCCACACCCATGTGTCAGCCATAGCTGCAGTAACCGACAAGTAACAGGTAAGTAGCCGGAACACAAAGTCAGTGGGTGGGAGGGGGGACAGCTGAAGTACAACACACACCAGGCCCCTAGTCCTACAGCGCAGCAAGGTGGAGCACACCCCACACCCATGTGTCAGCCATAGCTGCAGTAACCGACAAGTAACAGGTAAGTAGCCGGAACACAAAGTCAGTGGGTGGGAGGGGGGACAGCTGAAGTACAACACACACCAGGCCCCTAGTCCTACAGCGCAGCAAGGTGGAGCACACCCCACACCCATGTGTCAGCCACTGCAGTGCACACCTTCAGCCGACAGGTAGATATCTCACCCTACATAGAGGGGTTTCTGTGGGTGGTAAGCCAGCACCACAACTCACAACACCGCCCCCACTCCCACAGACCAGCAACATGGAGCACCCCTCCCTCCCATAACCATGTGGCATCCATTGCATTGCGCACTCAAAAACAACCTGTAGGTGGAAAACTGTACAGGGCGGGGTGTCTGTAGGCATGAGGACTGTATTACGACTAACACATGGGACATGTCACATAGCAGAGGAACACGCAGCACTGCTCCCTGTCACAATCATGTGACCAATGTGCACACGGACATATATTACAGAGTCATACCCCACATGACCCATCACAAACACAGCAACACCTAAGGAGCCACATCTGCATGCACAAGTCCCACTGGAGCACAGACCCACACGGCGGGCACTGTGCCACTCATCACACACATCAGCAACACCATTGAAGTCTTGTCCATGTAGTCCTTACTGCCTGTTACCCACACATCATACAACAACGCCCATGTAAGTCCAACCTGCCTAGAAGTAACAGCGTGGGACCACAATAAAGCACATACACACCACTGACCCATGAAACACACAGGCACACAATGCACATTCAACATATCATCCATCTCATCTGTCGGCCCCTGTGTCATGAAAGGTATGTCATCCGAACAGCTGGCCTTCATACAGTAGTTATGCAAAGATACCTGCCCATGACAAATAATGTGCCTGCAGTGACTGAAGCGCACGTCACACTGTGATTAACAACATACATAATATAGTCAACACCCCAAGAGCACTGCATTGATGCACATGGCCGAGGGTAGCACGCACACCAAGGAATTGGCCCATCTGCAATACGTCGTGTGGCACACAACCATCACTCACTCACTACAATGCTTGCAGTGTAATGTCCATAAATGATAACAGTGAGCAGATATGCTGGGGATGTCAGACATACACACACCTTTGTCTCTGCACTGTCATGTTGCCAAAACACATGTCCCGTTCTGCACCCATATGTCACAGTATGTACCCCAAAACCATATTTCACCTCAAAAGCGTTGAGGGGGCTCTACCCCCTTTTCCCATCTGCGTTTCTAAGCATTCCATTTGAACCCCTAAACCATATTTCACCTCAAAAGCGTTGAGGGGGCTGTACCCCCTTTTCCCATCTGCGTTTCTAAGCGTTCCATTTGAACCCCTAAACCATATTCCACCCAAAAGCGTTGAGGGGGCTGTACCCCCTTTTCCCATCTACGTTTCTAAGCGTTCCATTTGAACCCCTAAACCATATTCCACCCAAAAGCGTTGAGGGGGCTGTACCCCCTTTTCCCATCTGCGTTTCTAAGCGTTCCATTCGAACCCCTAAACCATATTTCACCTCAAAAGCGTTGAGGGGGCTGTACCCCCTTTTCCCAACTGCGTTTCTAAGTGTTCCATTTGAACCCCTAAACCATATTTCACCTCAATATCGTCGATGGGTCTGGAGCCCGCATACACCCCAGCCACAAAATGTAGGAGTATAGCAACACACACCCATCGGCATTGCTAATCCGTCCCATGCCACATGTTCACATCACACAGTTCCATTGCCTTGCCCACGCATACACACATCGTACATCCACACACACGCCTCTGGGAAACCTGTGCACGACAGTGCACGAACTGTGAATGTCAGACAACCAATACATGCAACACATTAACCTATCTCATTCTCCCCACAGGTGCCGAACTGCTGGATGCTGGAGAGGGAGACAGCAGCCAGCACAGCCAGTCCGCAAGCCCCCGACCCGGACTCACGGATGTAGAGGAGCTGGACACCTCCTCGGACGTGGACCACCCAGCAGGCCCATCTGGTGTGGCAGGGCACAACCGCTCCCCAGGGCCCCTCCTACCCACCAACCCATCACCCAGGGCTGCTGACCAGTCACAGACCCCTGCTGCCATGGTTGTTGCGGCCACCACCACTGCCGCAACCACCACCACCGCCGCAACCACCACCACCGCCGCAACCACCACCACCACGTCATCCCTGGCCACAGCCCCAGCGCAAGGGGTGGCCCGGCCGTCGGGGTCCACCCTGGGAGCCAGACCGAGGACCGTGGTGAGCAATGTGGCTAGTGGGCAGGTCGGTGGCAGCAGTACTGGTAGGAGGAGCAGGTTCAGGCCAACGCCATCTGTGCCTGGGAGCCAAGCCCAGCCGCAAATCGACAGAGTCCTTGGGGCCTATGAAGAGGCCCAAGGAGAATGGGCCAGGTCGGCTAGCGACACGCGGGAGGTCCTTGGGGTGTTGAGGTCCACGAACGCCCATATGGCCCAATTCGTGGCCCTCATGGGCCAGCTGGTGGTGGTGGTGAGGGTACAGGCAAGGCCAGCAACACCACCTCCGCCACCACCTGCTGTGGCGCAGGGTCGTGCAGCATCGCGTTCCCCTGCGTCCACAGCGAGTGAGCACTCCTCAGCCACAACCAGCAGCCCACCAACGCACCCCCCCCTTCCAAACGTGGAAGGGGCCGTCCGAAGAGGAAACAGGTGTCCAGAGAGGACTTCGCACGCACCAAACGCCAGTGAGTCAGCCAGCCACCTTGACCACCTACTGCATTGACTTGTAATACGATCCTACCCCACACTGCCATGTGAATGGCATGTGTCTGTTGGACTGTGGACATAGGACTAAATAGGTACACCTTGAGCATCACGCAGCCATGACCGTCAACTCATAGTCACTGCACGCACCACTTTTGTCAACACCTTGCACACAATAACATGTCACCGCTGAAAATAAATACACCTTGATCACAATCTGCTGTCTGTGCCCTGTGTTTATTCAACGATGTGCAACCGCCACCATGAGCAGAAATGCATCTGCTCTGTGGTATGTCGATGGGACAGGAGAGGCTGTAGGGACCTAGGGGTGAAAAACAGAACAAGAGTACATTCAATGAGTGTGTCACACACTCATCACACAGTACTTGTCACCAACTACAAGCAATGTACACACATCTCACAGAGCAACAGGGCACAATGCTACAGCCACTGTCAGTGGCATACTAACCTGGACATGGACCATTGACACACAGCACTCAGTGAACAAAAGGCCTCCGTGACAGAGCACACATACACCTGCACAACTACAGCTACTTCAGCCGTCGTAAATGGACACTCACCGTCAAGTGAAGTAGCGGGCGATGAGCTGCTGACGCACATTCACAGCTTCCTCCTCTCCACTGTCCTCGTCACTGGACCCGTCCTGGTCTGCAGGCTGGGGCCCTGCATGATCACCGTCATCCACTATTAGGGGGATCTGCTTGCGAATAGCCAGATTGTGCAGCATGCAGCAAGCCACTACTATCTGGCACACCTTCTGTGGGGAGTACGCCAGTGCGCCCCCGGTGCGGTCCAGGCATCTGAACCTGGACTTGAGGAGGCCAAAGGTCCGCTCCACCACACGTCTGGTCCTCCCATGTGCCTCATTGTAGCGGTCATCAGCTGGGGTCCGAGGATTACGTAATGGGCTGAGCAGCCAAGGCCCATTCGGATAAGCAGAGTCCCCTGGGTGTGAGGAATACCGAGATTAGTTGCAATTCCAACTGTCCCCAAGACAGCATCGCACACCAGGCATGCTACACGAGTACACATACTCACCAACAATCCAAGCACGGTCCGGTTGCAGATTGGTCATCAGACGTGGTAGGATGCTGTTGCGCATGATGTGCGAGTCATGGGCCGATCCTGGAAACTTCGCACACACGTGTGTAATGACCATGTCCGCAAGGCACACCACTTGCACATTCAGGGAGTGGAAGTGCTTCCGATTCCTAAATATGTGCTCCATGGCCTGTGGTGCTACAAGGCCAACACCAACAATGTGGGGGATCCGTCCAAGGGCATAGAAATCACCCTTCACTGCCGCCAATTCACGAGCCCTGGGGAATCTGATGTACCTGTTCCTGTACAGCATCATAGCTGACAGTACATCACGTAGCACCATGCTGAACATGGGCTGGGACATCCCACTTCCACTGCCCACTGTGTGTTGGAATGACCCAGTGGCGAAGAAATGCAGTGCAGCCATCACCTTAGCCGTGGGGGTAAATGCAGTTGGATACACCCTGCGAGGACGGAGGTGGGGTTCCAACAAGGCACATAGGCGATGCAGTGTGGGTCGGTCCAGACGGAATTTCCGGATTACCTCCACATCCTCCATGTCTGACAGCAATTGGTAGGGGCGATGTATGTTTGGTCTCCTCCTAGGAAAGATGGAAGTGGACACATGTCAAAGCAACACGCCACAGGGCATTTCCACATACACAAAACACAAATGACTGACCAAGCAATTGAATCACAGAACAGCTGACAAGTAGGGACAGCACAGCCACAATACACTTACACAGGTCCCCTACCAATTGCAATGGGCAGTGACACACACCATTGCTATGAGCATGCACATGGGGATTTAGGCCTTAATAACTTGTAAGGCATGCTGATGGTATCAGACTGCATATTTGGCAAGCGGCAATACCACGGCAACATAACTAGCTGCTGTGCATGACACTGCTTCCGAGGCTGGGTGAGTATGGCACACACCAACAACGCTATGGACACAGGCTGAGCGGCCAAAACAAGTGGGACCTGTAGCACGAGGGGTTATGAGACAGTCATTGATGTCCCTACTGCACCCTATGTACAGCACTGTACGGATCACACCTCCAGAAACATTGACAGGTGTACACATTGACAGCTCCATGCCAACACAGCTGTGTGATTGCCAATACACATCACAAGTGACACGTAACGTTGCACGTGCCAGGTGGCAGATGTACATAGTGAAAGATGGCATGTGTGTGCATATGCATATCCCATGCTCCCATGCCAATGTGTACATGATGATATGCTAACAGACATGTGGAGGCTGGGCACTGGCCGTCACTGCCTATGCACACAGCATGTTGTGGCCCTGTCCATTGTGGACCTGCTCCCACACACAAATCATGGCCACACCTGCAGATGCATTGCGCACATTATACTGTGTTGTGCACATGGCATCAGCGGACTGTACCCGCCATGGGCCAGGCCCTTGCGGCCAACTCCAATGACCCTCGCGGTTGCACCCTGCGTGTTCCACTATGGAGGTAAGCATCCCGGGCCAGCTGGGAGCAGGCCATCGTCTGCAATTGAAGCTGGCAGACATGGTACACAAATTGCAGCAGCTTGGACCCACTGAACCTGCCCCAGGGGCTATATGAGTGTGGGAGTGAGACCGGCATTACCACAGCTACCTGGGACAGCAGCCTGGCATCCCTCAACAACACCTGCTGCTGCCACCTGTCCACCTTCACGTCGATGACGCTGAGGATATGTCCAGGTCCACTCACCAGCGAGGAGCTGGAGATCCTGGATTCCGAGCTCCACGCACACTGCACATGGCTATTCCTTGCGAAAGTTGTGTGTGAGAGACAACTGCAGTGTGTGTGGGAGTGCATGTGGGGGACACACATGTCGTTGATCCGCAGCACTATGAGTCAGAGCCTGTGGGGTTCAAACATGCACTGCTCACCATGCTGACTGCAGGTGGCAGGGGTATGTGAGCTCTCGGGCGCTTTGACATGTCTGTCCCTCCCGAGTGGTGGTACATGGCAACTTCATGTCAGACATCCAGTGACACAGACAATTGGCAATGCAGGTCTCAGTGCACTTTTTGCTCATGTGAATGTCAGGCTGGGGCCATGCTGCCCTTCTCAGTCCCAGCAGGCCTGGCCTGCACATTGACTGCACAATGCCAGTAGGTGACAACACAGACTGCCTAGTGGGCTACATGTGTCTCCTGTTCAGGAACCTCCGGATAAGCGCAAACTCAGCCCTGTCGATTGGACACACCATGCCTCGTGATAGGGATGTGTGTGAGTTAGTGGCACTGAATGGGACCTCCGTTGCGGGGTGGGCCATGCACAGGGCGAGTACGTTGATTGTTGCGCAGTGTTGGTCACAGTGGGTACACCCACACAGATGTGTTGTCTTGTGATCTTTTGCTAGGTCCGCCAGACAATGGACAGTAGATGTGGGCAGACTACACATTGCTCGATGTGCTGTCTATATGCATGTGCCTTCACACCAGGCACAGCTGCCCCTGCACATGTGACCCCTGCTGCCCTCAGTGCTGGGTCTGTTGAGCTGATGCGCCATCTGTGCGTGGGGCAGACAGCTCTCCTCACTTCCGTCATTGCCCATGACATCACTTTGCCGCAGGTGACATGGATCATGGAGGGCCCACATGTACGCGTGGGTGGACTACACAAGACTGTCCGATGGTTGTCACACCCAGTCAGTGCTTCGAATGGGAAGGATGTGGTGCTGGTACTCATTTTTATGTGTCGAGTGGGCGGGTCTAGGTGCGGGGCTACATGCAAGACATGGGAAGTTCATCGGCTTATCTACTAGTTGCAATACACACGAGACACGTCTTTTTATGACCACATCAGGGTCATTCCTTAAACTAACTGGAAGTCAAACAGTCATATTTTACCCTGTCCTCATGGCCTCCCCTCGCTCACCCAAATATGCGTTTGCACCTGAGAAGCCAGCGCATGCACAAGCAGCTCCAAGCTCGCCCCAGAGAGGCCAAGGAGTGTATGTGTGGGTCCAGTTGAACAAGTGGTCTGTCTCGCGGTATAATAAGTGGCGGGACGCCGTACACCTGCGTGGTGCCCCGACTCGAGACCCGGGCAACATTGACAATGCATGACAGGCTCCGCAGTCCGGATACACCACCTGCAACACACAGAGGCTGTAGCTGCCCTAGCGGCCCTGGCCGCGTCCAACTGGAGCTCATGGACCCACACATTCACTCTTTGGCCTCTCTGGGGCGAGCTTGGAGCTGCTTGTGCACGCGCTGGCTTTGTCTGTTGCAATGGCATGTAACGTGTGTGGGAAAATAGGCAATGAGTGAGATGGTGCGAGCCACCTTCCGTGACGTCACTCCTGCTCATGATGTGTGCGTCACCCCACTACTTCCATTTGACTTGTGACATACTACATATTGAGGATGTGTTGCCTGCGTGATGTGACCAGGAGGAGCGTGCCATGACCTCTCACCCACCATGCTCCACTGCCATCCCGTGCCCTGGATTGCCTGTGTAGGAGGACAATGTTGGGGATACACCTGGTCGACAGGGGATGTGAGTGCCTTGGCAAGGGCCTGGCGGACACACAGCAGTATCCAGCATGTCCACAGAGGGTGGGCTGACGTCTACACCTGATGCAGCATTGATCGTGTGCCCGCCTGTTGTGCACACACAAGTTCACATTCATCCCCAGACAGGTGGTCTTTACAAATTCCCAGGGGAGCGGTAATGTACTGCTCCGGAATCCTCCCAACACAGCGTGTTTCAACATTGCATGTGCGCACCTACCCGTCACACCCACCCACCTGAGCCAAGCGTGACTCCCGCTTCACATGACACATGTGTGTCTTCCACAGTTGTGCTACTCATTTGTGTTGACATCCAATGACAGTGGACTACATGGTCATCTCACGACTGCTGTGTACTTCTCACACTGTCATCCTCTCTCATTCGTACTCGTGGAATGAATAAGCAGAGACAAATATTTACTTTAAGCCATGTATTAGGACTTATGTCCTCTGTGATGCCATTATAGTGGACACTACTGGCAGCGAAATGCATGTGGAGGATATACTCAGCATGATTACACATAGCATAGGGTGTAGGGGTACATGTGATTAGTTGTTGACTGTGGGATGTGGGCTTCAGAGTTACAACTGCTTAGCCGTTGCTGTGCTAATGTACATTTGCTAATTACTGTGGAGCTGCTGACTTTGACACAGACAGTATACATTTTGCCTACCAGAACGCTTGACATCATGGGCACAGTACATCTCAGTTCCATGTTACAGGTTTGCTGCTATAGTTACTAATACACACGTGCGTGAGGGGTGTCATCAGGGCATGGGCCTACGTGCATGCAACGGCGTCCCACTTGTTGTTGCAATGTGGTGGCTACTGGACATGACACAGTCACTGGGGTCATGTTGGGGGATGCACTTGTTGTCCATGCAAAAGTCCTGGCACGGAAGTTCAGAGGGAGGTGAGGTGACAGCTCTCACATACTACAGCCGACCGATTACTGTCCACTGACCGGTGCATATGTTCATGGGCGCAGGATACATATTATGGCATAGTTGTACGTGCAGTGATGTCCATGTGGTTGCCATACACAAATCCCATGCCTCTGCCTCCCCCTGTTCATGCAGAGTTACTGGATGTGATGAGGAACAGAGTGCATGTCCCAAAAATATCCGATATCATGGCAGTGTAGTTAATGGTGTGGTGTTAGTTGCAGGTTGTATGGTATAGTTGTTGTACTGGTAACTGCTCAGTCCGTGCGGAGCCAAGCATGGGTACGGTGTAGGACATCATTGTTCAATTGGGGGTATTGCGTCGGGGTCCGACGAATTGACAGGTTGTCAGGTATGCGATACCTTCCAGCAGGGCTTCCATGGCATTGGTGGTATACATGGATGCCATCCAATGCAGCGGATGGTGGCTGTCAAGGTGTTGGTCGTAAGTTGCCCCTTGTAGGAGCCTGATGGGACATGTTGGATGACATTCGATGAAACTGTGATCCAGAATACGTCGTGTGGAGGCACAGTGGTCCCATTGCAGTGTGGGTCCGATTGCAGCCACATACGCCATGCCCCCATAGGCTGAACAGATCCTGTCGTGGACGTCCAGGGGGTTGAACAGTTGTACCAGGTTCGCCATTGGACATGCCGGGTTGGAGAGACATAAATCCACAGGACAGTGGAAGGGACACCTCCGACAGTAGAAGACGGGGATGACGCAGCTGAACAATGCGATGCGGTAAGTTAGTCGGTAACTTACGTTCAGCAGAGCCAGATTTTCACATCCCAATATCTGTATCAGGTTATGTTTGTACACCTTCATCTGTCCGGCATAGTTGGGTAGGTGTGGTGCAAGTGCCATTTTGCTGCAGGGCGATGTGATGGCGTGCTCCGGCTGTCTGTGCAGTCTGCAGAGTGCAACCTCCGACGTTGCTGGGAATTCTGTAATGGTCGTAGGGAGGCAGGACTTGGGTTATAGTAGCTTGTGCGGAGGACACGGGCCCTCATCCCACATGCTTCTATGAATGGTCAAGGTCAGTGGTGTCTGACTCCTTCCAGATAACTTGCATGTGAACCACATGGGGGAGTGGTATTATTTCTTTTTTCCGTTCGATATGTTCTTTCGTGTTATGCGCTATCTGCCTAGTGGACGGTTCCCTCTGCATGCCTGTGTTGGGCTTTTTTTGGGGATAATGACTGTATTGTCCTGCTTGAATAGTTGAGCTGTGGTTTCGGTGTGGGTATGGAAGGCCATTCAGTGCTATCTCCTCTCCCGTGTGTGGGCGGCACGCTGCGTTTCCACTATACGTTGGGCCTTGTGTGTGGGTGTTATAATTGGAGCCACCTGTTGTCGGTCCCCGGGATCTTTGATGTTACGTATTGCATGTCTTGGTATTGGGTGCAGGGTGGTATCGGTGTGTCTGTGTGGTACTGGCGTACCTTTTGCCGACGGGGTCCATATTCTGCTGGGTGATATTGCCGCCGCTGTGTGCTTCGCCATGTTTTGCACACAGGGATGTGTCCTAATTTGGCGTGACATCACTGACATGTTCGGGTCAGTTGTGTGACGTCAGGTTGGCAACAGTGAATTGCCGGTTGGGGACATGACTGTGGCAGGACTGTCACGTGACATGTGCGTTCAGGGTGGGGCTGGTGTGTGGTGTTTGTTGTGCCCTGTGTTGTTTGTGTGCGGTGCATACATGGCGCTGTCGTTGGGCTCTGCGTTGTGCGCATGTGTGGCTGCGTCTTCGCCGCTGCGCTGCGGGGCCGTGACGGGGACGTTAGTTCCTGGTCCCAGGTAGTGTGTGCCCGGTTGTTACGAGTTGTTTCAATTTGCCCGGTGTGACATTTGTGGGTGCAGTGGTGGATGTATCGTGTACACGCAGGGGTGTCTGGGGGGCCATGTACAGTTCTTCCGCCCTTGCACTGTGTGCGGTGTTTGCGTGCCCTTGTTGTGTGTCTGCCTACCTGCGTCTCCCGCGGTGCGTTGACTCCTAGGTTCTGCATCAGGTAGAGCATGGGGAGGGCCTGCAGTGCTGGATTCATGCTCGGGGGTCCGCCTCTTTGGTGTCCGTACTCAGCGATCGAGTTTCCGCCTTGGTTTCTCGTGCGGTGTCTCTTAGCCGTGGGAGCTGTTTGTTTGCGGCATCGTAATTTGTACGCCGGGCGGTACGTGATTTCGTCGGACGGTGTGTGTCCATTGGGCCGCGCCGCTACGTGAACAGGCGCACTTTGATGGCGGACGGCGTCGCTGGCTTACGGGCGGTGTTTGGCTGACTTTTCACATCCTAATTGGGCGGCCGTGTGGGCCGCGGCGGGCGGACGGTAACTGGTGGTTTTTACATCCGACAGCACGGCGGTGGTGCTACCGCCCGACATCCTAATGGGCCCCTAAATAATATAAATAATCCAATTAACTAAAATTACAACGTTTTCTTTGATGTTTCACAGATTATACTTAAAGCTATCAAGAGCTAAGACTAGAGCAATCCCTAACTAAAATCGTCCCTAAACTAAGTAAACAAACATAAACGATGTATGAATACCTACAACACAAACCTAGACTTTTTGCAAACACCAAAGGTCTAGAATATCTAGACGTGATAGCTAAATCTATACTATAAAGAAAAAACAATGCTAAACACCATAAACATTTTACAATTTCCAAACATTTAAACAACATATTTCTACTGTTTTTTAAATCAATAATTATCACTATGTCATGTAAAATTTAAAAAATAACACAAATATATATGACATAGAAACAAACAAATCAATGTAAAAAAACATTTCCCACCCGTAATAATAAAAAATAACTTACAGTTATGTAGCAATAGACAAGCCTGGAAATTCAATAAGTCCATAGAAGATAAATTGAAAAACAAATCCATTCGGAAAGAGAACCCACCAAAAAATGCAAAAATACAACTGTAGAAAAAAGGCTCCAACGACGCAATCCTCTCAATAACGAAACCCTCAAAAACCCGAAAAATAGCTTTAAAAAAAACGCTCCAACAAGCCCGAAAAATAAAAGGATATGTAAAATAACTTGTTTTAACTAAACAAAATAAATTTTCCTTTTTTATAAAAAAACGCGTTGACACCACCATCCGGTCACGATCCAGAAAACCTGTAAAGAAAAAAATAGAACACCCACCCACAATAACACGTACAAACCCACAAACATTAACATTAACAATAAACACAAGATAACAGAATTAAACAACACAAACACTCTACTCCTATCCAACACTACGTCAAACACATAAAACAGTAAACTACCAAAACAACACCTAACTACACCAAAAACGAACAAATAACATTCTAACAAATCTAATTACACTACTATACCTCGCCCCTACCCTAAAACTACCTTAAAAGTAAATTAAATCAAACTTACCTTATGCGACGAAACGCATCTCCCAACCGCGAGGTTCCATCTTCCAAAATGACCTAAAAATGAAACAGATAGACAGAAAAGTGAGGAAAGTAGAAAAAAATGGCCGCGTAATAAAAATGAAAAAAAGACTTACTCCACATAGAAAAGAATGGAGAAATATTTCTATAATGCAAAAAAAAAATGTATCTTTTTATTTATTGTAATGTTTTGTACAAATGTTCAAAAAATATACAAAAAAATTGTAAAATATATATTAAATATTATATTAGCAAAAAACAAAAAATATACTATTTATTATATTAAAATGTAAGATTATTTCAAGTACTGTAAATTTACAAAAAATATAAAAATGTATAAATAAAAAAATATATGTGAAAATATATTTTTGTTATACAATTTGTAAATTATTTAATATATTAAATATTATTATAATCAAAATTATATTAAATATACTAAATAATAAAATATACAAAAGAAATTGTAAAATACATATTATATAATTGTATTAAAAAATAAATTATATAAAATGTATTAAAAATTGTTTAAAAAATGAATAAAAATGTTTACTTTTTCTCGTAAAAAATAATAAACAATCAAAGTCAAATTGTTTATAATAAATAAACAAAAAATATATTTACTTTACTATTACATGACTATACTTCAAAAAAAGTTACCATTTTTCTAAAATGTTAAAAAAATATGTATGTAAAAAATATTGTTAATTTTACAATTCTACATGAAAAATGTATGTTAAAATATATTATACTTTATAATAAATTTTGAACAACATGAAAATATCTGAATCATGTTTTGAATATTATAAAAAAACTTATAACAAAACCAAATGATAACAAATAAAGTGTAAAACAAAAAAAACCATGTGTTAACAAATACAAATGTTTACAATAATAACTAACATACATCTCCTTTCTTATTTAAATATACATACAAACTATAACAATTAAATAATTAATGAACAATAAAAATGTAGTATTCCTAACTCCAAAACCAACAAAACTCAGGGAAAGTGCTGGATAATAAACCATATTAAATTAATATTCCAACTCCCAAACCAAATAAACTCAGGGAAAGTGCTGAATAATAAACAATAATAAATTACTATTGCCACTCCAAAAACAACAAAACTCAGGGAAAGGGCTGGATAATAAACCAAAATAAATTACTATTCCAACTCCAAAACCAACTAAACTCAGGGAAAGTGCTGGATAATAAACCATAATAAATTACTATTCCCACTCCAAAACCAAGAAAACTCAAGGAAAGTGCTGGATAATAAATCATAATAAATTAATATTCCAACTCCAAAACCAAATAAACTCAGGGAAAGTGCTAGATAATAAACCATAATAAATTACTATTCCCACTCCAAAAACAACAAAACTCAGGGAAAGTGCTGGATAATAAACAAAATTAAATTACTATTCAAACTCCAAAACAAAATAAACTCAGGGAAAGTGCTGGATAATAAAACATAATAAATTGCTATTCCAACTCCAAATACAAATAAACTCAGGGAAAGTGCTGGATAATAAACCATAATAAATTAATATTCCAACTCCAAAACCAAATAAATTCAGGGAAAGAGCTGGATAATAAACCATAATAAATTACTATTGCCACTCCAAAAACAACAAAACTCAGGGAAAGTGCTGGATAATAAACCAAAATAAATTACTATTCCAACTCCAAAACCAACTAAACTCAGGGAAAGTGCTGGATAATAACCCATAATAAATTACCATTCCCACTCCAAAAGCAACAAAACTCAAGGAAAGTGCTGGATAATACACCATAATACATTGATATTCCAGCTCCAAAACCAAATAAACTCAGGGAAAGTGCTAGATAATAAACCATAATAAATTACTATTCCCACTACAAAAACAACAAAACTCAGGGAAAGTGCTGGATAATAAACAAAATTAAATTACTATTCCAACTTCAAAACAAAATAAACTCAGGGAAATTGCTGGATAATAAAACATAATAAATTACTATTCCAACTCCAAAACCAACTAAACTCAGGGAAAGTGCTGGATAATAAACCAAATTAAGGTATCCATTATGATGTCGGGCGGTAAAAAATCCGCCATCAACCACAGTGGTAAAAATCCACCCGCCTACACCGTCTGAATACCGACCGAGGTATTACGATGCTGCGAACCGAAAACCGCCGGAGGCGGAAAATTAACAGAAAATACCGCCCGCCCATGTCCGAGTCTAAGTCCATCCGCCCGCCATGGACGGAAAGACGCACGACAACCCAAAACCGTCCGCCCTGACGACCGAGACACCGCCTGTGAAATTAGGATCGTACCGACATGAGCGCGGAAAATCCACAAATACACCGCCCGCCAGCGCAAACAACAGTGACGAAAATGGACACGGCGGAAGCCCTGGCGGCCACGTCCATGCACAGAAATCATCCGCTGACAAAAACAAACACACACAACATGGCCAACAAGTCCACACAGCAACCCACGCACAAATACCCAAACACAGTACACATCCCGGAAACACACCCCCCCTGGACAAAAAAACAACTACAAATCCCAGAACACCAGCCACAACACACCTGAAAACAACAGACCATCATGACACACCCACATAGGTAAGTACAAAACCAGCCCCTTCACAGACCACAACCCCCTGCAACATTACAAACTGAGGACGAAAGCACACAACACAGCGAGACAGAAAGGACAGCAGCACACCACAGACACGCACCTATCACACCCATCACCACCACCACCAAACACCTGACCCACAAACCCCCTGCACATTACACACCACACACCGCACCAGCACCACAAACACCAAAACACACACCATGGCATCACACAGAATGCCCAAGTTCACTTCCACCGAGCTGACGGTCATGGTCGACGAGATCGTCAAGGTGCACCCACAAATCTATGGCAACCAGGTCCAACAGACACCACTATCCACCAGAAACCGGTTGTGGAGCAGGATCGTAGACCAGGTCAATGCAGTCGGGAACGTTCCACGCAACAGAGGAGAAATTAACAAAAGGTGGAACGACCTCAAAAGCGTGGTCAAGAAGAAGGAGAGCAAAAATCGAGAGCTGGCTGAAAGGACTGGCGGAGGGAATCCCGCGCTATTCAAGACCTTCAAGGCGTGGGAGGAGAAGGTGCAAGTCATCATACATCCGGAGATCCTCACCGGATTACCAGGGGAGTGGAGGCTGGTAAGTACAAACAAACGTATACCAGCACACCGCTATGTAATCACATGCACTACCACCATGCCATAGCTCCTAGGGACAAACACCCCCATGTCCAGTACACAATACACAAGACATCACCCACACATGCAACAGACACTCACACACACTCAGCCCAAAGCTACCAACTAACAAAACCATGGGGGCATGTGTACAGTCAGCCAGCACCGCAACTTCCACCAGGTCCCCTTGTACTCCAGATGCGCCAGAATGAGCACTCCCCACACCCACATCCATGTGTCAGCCAAAGCTGCACTGACCGACAAGTAACAGGTAAGTAGCCGGAACACAAAGACAGTGGGTCGGAGGGGGGACAGCTGAACTAAAACACCCACCAGGCCCCCACTACCACAGACCAGCAAGGTGGAGCACACCCCACATCCATGTGTCCGCCATAGCTGCACTGACCGACAAGTAACAGGTAAGTAGCCGGAACACAAAGAAAGTGGGTCGGAGGGGGACAGCTGAACTAAAACACCCACCAGGCTCCCACTCCCACAGACCAGCAAGGTGGAGCACCCCTCCCTCCCAGTACCATGTGGCATCCATTGCATTGCGCACTCAGAAACAACCTGTAGGTGGGAAAATGTACAGGGCGGGGCATCTGTAGGCATGAGGACTGTACTACGACTGACACATGGGACATGTCACGTAGCAGAGGAACACGCAGCACTGCTCCCAGTCACAATCATGAGACCAATGTGCACACGGACATGTTCAACAGAGTCAAACCCCACATGACCCATCACAGATACAGCAACACCTAAGGAGCCACGTCTGCATGCACAAGTCCCACTGGAGCACAGACCCACACGGCAGGCACTGTGCCACCCATCACACACATCAGCAACACCATCGAAGTCCTGTCCATGTAGTCCTCACTGCCTGTCACCCACACATCGTACAACAAAGCCCACGTAAGACAGACCGTACTAGAAGTAACAGCTTGGAACCACAATATTGCACACAAAGACAACTGGACCCATGAAACACACAGGCACACAATGCACATTCAACATATCATCCATCTCATCTCTCAGCCACAGTGTCATGAAAGGTATGTCATCCGAACAGCTGGCCCTCATACAGTAGTCATGCAAAGATACCTGCCCATGACAAATCAAGTGCCTGCAGTGACTGAAGCGCACGTCACACTGCGAGTAACAACACACATAATATAGTCAACACCCCAAGAGCACAGCACTGATGCACATGTACCAGGGCAGCACGCACACAAAGGATTTGGCCCATCTGCAATACGTCGTGTGGCACACAACAAGCACGAACTCACAACAATGCTACCAATGTGATGTCCATGAATGATAACAGTCAGCAGATATTCCGGGCATGTGAGACAGACACACACCTTTGTCTATGCACTGTCATGTTGCCAGAACACATGTCACGTTCTGCACCCATTACCCACAGTATGTACCCCAAAAGCATATTTCAACCCAAGAGCGTTTAGGGGGCTGTACCCCCTTTTGGCATCAGCGTACCTAAGCGTTCCATCCTTCCCCCTAAACCATCGTTCAACCCAACATCGTCGATGGTCCTGGAGCACGCATACACCCGAGCCACAAAATGTAGGAGCATAGCAACACACACCCATCGGCATTGCTAATCCGTCCCATGCCACATGTCCACATCACACAGTTCCATTGCCTAGCCCACGCATACACACATCGTACATCCACACACACGCCACTGGGAAACCTGTGCACGACAGTGCACGAACTGTGAATGTCAGACAACCAATACATACTTTGCTAGGTGCAACACAATGACCCATCTCATTCTCCCCACAGGTGCCGAACTGCTGGATGCTGGAGAGGGTGACAGCAGCCAGCACAGCCAGTCCGCAAGCCCCCGACCCGGACTCACGGATGTAGAGGAGCTGGACACCTCTCCGGACACGGACCACCCAGCAGGCCCATCTGGAGTGGCAGGGCACAACCGCTCCCCAGGGCCCCTCCTGCCCACCAACCCATCACCCAGGGCTGCTGACCAGTCACAGACCCTGCTGCCACGGTCGTTGCGGCCACCACCACCACCGCAACCACCACCACCGCCGCAAGCACCACCACCGTCGCAACCACCACCACCACGCCATCCCTGGCCACAGCCCCTGCGCAAGCGCAAGCGGTGGCACGGCCGTCGGGCTCCACCCTGGGAGCCAGAGCGAGGACCGTGGTGAGCAATGTGGCTAGTGGGCAGGTCGGTGGCAGCAGTACTGGTAGGAGGAGCAGGGTCAGGCCAACGCCATCTGTGCCTGGGAGGCAAGCCCTGCCGCAAATCGACAGAGTCCTTGGGGCATATGAAGAGGCCCAAGGAGAATGGGCCAGGTCGGCTACCGACACTCGGGAGGTCCTTGGGGGGTTGAGGTCCATGGACGCCCATATGGGCCAATTTGTGATCCGTATGGACCAACTCGTGGACCTCATGGGCCAGCTGGTGGTGGTGGTGAGGGCACAAGCAAGGCCAGCAACACCACCTCCGCCACCACCTGCTGTGGCGCTGGGTCGTGCAGCATCGTGTTCTCCTGCGTCCACAGCGAGTGAGCACTCCTCAGCCACCACCAGCAGCCCACCAACACAACCCCCCCCTCCCAAACGTGGAAGGGGCCGTCCGAAGAGGAAACAGGTGTCCAGAGAGGACTAGGCACGCGACAAACGCCAGTGAGTCAGCCAGCCACCTTGACCACCTACTGCATTGACTTGGAATACGATCCTACCCCACACTGCCATGTGAATGGCATGTGTCTGTTGGACTGTGGACATAGAACTTCATGGGTACACCTTGACCATCACGCAGCCATGACCGTCTACTCATTGTCACAGCATGCACCACATTTGACATCACCTTGCACACAATCACATGTCACCGCTGTAAATAAATACACCTTGATCACAATCTGCTTTATGTGTCCTGGGTTTATTCAACGATGTGCAATCGCCACCATGAGCAGAAATGCATCTGCTGTGTGGTATGTCGATGGGACAGGAGAGGGTGTAGGGACCTAGGGGTGAAAAACAGAACAAGAGTACATTCAATGAGTGTGTCACACACTCATCACACAGTACTTGTCACCAACTACAAGCAATGTACACACATCTCACAGAGCAACAGGGCACAATGCTACAGCCACTGTCAGTGGCATACCAACCTGGACATGGACCATTGACACACAGCACTCAGTGAACAAAAGACCCCCATGACAGAGCACACATACACCTGCACAACTACAGCTACATCAGCCGTCGTACATGGACACTCACCGTCAAGTGAAGTAGCGGGCGATGAGCTGCTGACGCACATTCACAGCTTCCTCCTCTCCACTGTCCTCTTCACTCGAGCTGTCCTGGTCTGCAGGCTGGGGCCCTGGTTGATCTCCGTCATCCACAATTAGGGGGATCTGCTTGCGAATAGCCAGATTGTGCAGCATGCAGCAAGCCACTATTATCTGGCACACCTTCTGTGGGGAGTACGCCAGTGCATCCCAGGTGCGGTCCAGGCATCTGAACCTGGACTTGAGGAGGCCAAAGGTCCGCTCAACCACACGTCTGGTCCTCCCATGTGCCTCATTGTAGCGGACATCAGCTGGGCCCCCAGGACGTCGCAATGGGCTGATTAGCCAGGGCCCATTCGGGTAAGCAGAGTCACCTGGGTGTGAGGGACACAGAGAACCGTTGCAATTCCAACTGGACACAAGACAGCATCGCACAGCCAGCATGCTACACTACTCCACATACTCACCGACAATCCAGCCACAGTCCGGTTGCAGATTGGCCATCAGTTGTGGTAGGATGCTGTTGCGCATGATGTGCGCGTCATGTGCCGATCCTGGGAACTTGGCACACACATGGGAAATCACCATGTCCGCAAGGCACACCACTTGCACATTCAGGGAGTGCGTGTGCTTCCGGTTGCGGTAGAGCTGCTCAGTGGCCTGTGGTGGAACAAGGCCAACATGGGTGCAATCTATAGCACCAACGACGTGGGGGATCTGTCCAAGGGCATAGAAAGCACCCTTCACTGCCGTCAATTCACGAGCCCTGGGGAATCGGACGTATCTGTTCCTGTACAGCATCATAGCTGACAGTACATCCCTCAGCACCATGCTGAACATGGGCTGGGACATCCCACCTCCACTGCCCACTGTGTGTTGGAATGACCCAGTGGCGAAGAAATGCAGTGCAGCCATCACCTTAGCCGTGGGGGTGAATGCTGTTGGATACACCCTGCGAGGATGGAAGTGGGGTTCCAACATGGCACATAGACGATGCAGGGTGGGTCGGTCCAGACGATATTTACGGATGACCTCTACATCCTCCATGTCTGACAGCAATTGGTAGGGGCGATGAATGTTTGGTCTCCGCCTAGGAAGGATGGAAGTGGACACATGTCAAAGCAAGACGCCACATGGCATATTCACATACACAAAACAAAAATGACTGAGCAAGCACTTGAATCACAGAACAGCTGACAAGTAGGGACAGCACAGCCACAATACACTTACACAGGTCCCCTACCAATAGCAATGGGCAGTGACACACACCATTGCTATGAGCATGCACATGGGGATCTAGGCCTCAATGACTTGTAAGGCATGCTGATGGTAACAGACTGCATATTCGGCAAGCGGCAACACCGCGGCAACATGACGTGCTGCTGTGCATCACACTGCTTCCGAGGCTGGGTGAGTATGGCACACACCAACAACGCAATGGACACAGGCTGAGCGGCCAAAACAAGTGGGACCTGTGGCACGAGGGGATATGAGACAGTCATTGGTGTCACCACTGCACCCTATGTACAGCACTGTACGGGTCACACCTCCAGAAACATTGACAGGTGTACACATTGACAGCCCCATGCCAACACGGCTGTGTGCTTGCAAATACACATCACAAGTGACACGTAACATTGCACGTGACAAGTGGCAGATGTACATAGTGAAAGATGGCATGTGTGTGCATATGCATATCCCATGCACCCATGCCAATGTGTACATGATGATGTGCCAACAGACATGTGGAGGCTGGCCACTGGCCGTCCCTGCCTATGCCCACAGCATGTTGTGGCCCCGTCCATTGTGCACCTGCACCCACCCACAAATCATGGCCACACCTGCAGATGCAGTGCGCACATCATACTGTGTGGTGCACATGGCATCAGCGGACTGTACCCGCCATGGTCCAGGCCCTTACGGCCAACTCCAATGTCCCTCGCGGTTGCACCCTGCGTGTTCCACTATGGAGAGAAGCGTCCCGGGCCAGCTGGGAGCAGGCCAACATCTGCAATTGAAGCTGCCAGACATGGTACACGGATTGCAGCAGCTTGGACCCACTGTAACTGACCCAGGGGGTTATATGTGTGTGTGAGTGGGACAGGCATTACCACATCTACCTGGAACTGCAGCCTGGCACCCCTCGAGAACACATGCTGCTGCCACCTCTCCACCTACACGTCGATGACGCTGAGGACATGTCCAGGTCCACTCACCAGCGAGGAGCTGGAGATCCTGGATTCCGAGCTCCTCGCACACCGCACATGGCTATTCCTTGCGAAATTTGTGTGTGGGAGACAGCTGCAGTGTGTGTGTGGGTGCATGTGGGTGACACACATGTCGTTGATCCGCAGCACTATGAGTCAGAGCCTGTGGTGTTCAAACATCCACTGCTCACCATGCTGACTGCAGGTGGCATGGGTATGTGTGCTCTCGGGCGCTTTGACCTGTCTGTCCCTCCCGAGTGGTGGTACATGGCAACTTCATGTCAGACATCCAGTGACCCAGCCAATTGGCAATGCAGGTCTCAGTGCACTTGTTGGTCGTGTGAATGTCAGGCTGGGGCCATGCTGCCCTTCTCAGTCCCAGCAGGCCTGGCCTGCACATTGACTGCACAATGCCAGTAGGTGACAACACAGACTGCCTAGTGGGTTACATGTGTCTCCTGTTCAGGACCCTCCGGATGGGCGCTCACTCAGTCCTGTCTATTGGACACACCATGCCTCGTGACAGGGATGTGTGTGTGTGATAGTGGCACTGAATGTGACCTCCGTTGCGGGGTGGGCCATGCACAGGGCGGGTACGTTGATTGTTGCGCAGTGTTGGTCACAGTGGGTACACCCACACAGATGTGTTGTCTTGTGATCTTTTGCTAGGTCCACCTGACAATGGACTGTAGATGTGGGCAGACTACACATTGGACGATGTGCTGTCTATATGCATGTGCCTTCACAACAGGCACAGCTGCCCCTGCACATCTGACCCCTGCTGCCCTCAGTGCTGGGTCTGTTGAGCTGATGCACCATCTGTGCGTGGGGCAGACAGCTCTGCTCACTACCGTCATTGTCCATGACATCACTTTGCCGCAGGTGACATGGATCATGGAGGGCCCACATGTACGCGTGGGTGGACTACACAAGACTGTCCAATGGTTGTCACCCCCAGTCAGTGCTTCGAATGGGAAGAATGTGGTGCTGGTACTCATTTTGATGTGTCGAGTGTGCGGGGCTAGGTGCGGGGCTACATGCAAGACATGGGAAGGTCATCGGCTTATCTACTAGTTGCAATACACACGAGACACGTCTTTTTCTGACCACATCAGGGGCATTCCTTAAACTAACGGAAAGTCAACAGTTATCTTTTACACTGTCCTCATGGCCTCCCCTCGCTCACACCAATATGCATTTGCACATGAGAAGCTAGCGCATGCACAAGCAGCTCCAAGCTCGCCCCAGAGAGGCCAAGGAGTGTATGTGTGGGTCCAGTTGAACAAGTGGTCTGTCTCACGGTATGATATGTGGCGGGACGCCGTCCACCTGCGTGGTGCCCTGACTCGAGACCCGGGCAACATTGACAATGCATGACAGGCTCCGCAGTCCGGATACACCACCTGCAACACACAGAGGCTGTAGCTGCCCTAGCGGCCCAGGCCGCGTCCAACTGGAGCTCATGGACCCACACATTCACTCTTTGGCCTCTCTGGGGCGAGCTCGGAGCTGCTTGTGCACGCGCTGGCTTCTCTGTTGCAATGGCATGTAACGTGTGTGGAGATCTAGGCAATGGGTGGGATGGTGCGAGCCACCTTCCGTGACGTCACTACTGCTCGTGATGTGTGCGTCCCCCACTACTTCCATATGACTTGTGCCATACTACACATTGGGGATGTGTTGCCTGCGTGATGTGACCAGGAGGAGCGCGCCATGACCTCTCACCCACCATGCTCCACTGCCATCCCGTGTCCTGGATTGCCTGTGCAGGTGGACAATGTTGTGGATACACCTGGTCGACAGGGGATGTGAGTGCCTTGGCAAGAGCCTTGCGGACGCACAGCAGTATCCAGCATGTCCACGGAGGGTGGGCTGACGTCTACACATGATGCAGCATTGATCGTGTGCCCGCCTGTTGTGCACACATGAGTTCACATTCATCCCCAGACAGGTGGTCTTTACAAATTCCCAGGAGAGCGCCAATGTACTGTTCCTGTATCCTCCCAACACAGCGTGTTTCAACATTGCATGTGCGCACCTACCCGTCACACCCACCCACCTGAGCCATGCGTGACTCCCGCTTCACATGACACATGTGTGTCTTCCACAGTTGTGCTACTCATTTGCGTTGACATCCAATTACAGTGGACTACATGGTCATCTCACAACTGCCGTGTACTTCTCACACTCTCATCCTCTCTCATTCGTACTTGTGAAATGAATCATCAGCAGAGACACATTTTTGCTTCTAGACATGTATTGGTACTTATGTCCTCTGTGATGCAGTATAGTGGACACTACTGGCAGCAAAATGCATGTGGAGGATATACTCAGCAGGATTAAACATGGCATAGGGTGTAGGGGTAGATGTGATTAGTTGTTGATTGTGGGATGTGGGCTTCAGAGTTACGACTGCTTAGCCGTTGCTGTGCTAATGTACATTTGCTACTTACTGAGGTGCTGCTGACTTTGACACAGACAGTATACATTTAGACTACCAGTCTGCTTGTCATCATGGGCACAGTGCATCTCAGTTCCATGTTTCAGGTTTGCTGCTATAGTTACTCATACACACGTGCGTGAAGGTGACATCAGGGCATGGACTTACGTGCATGCAACAGTGTCCCACTTGTTGTTGCGATGTGGTGGCTACTGGACATGTCACAGTCGCTGGGGTCATGTTGTTGGTGGATGCACTTGTTGTCCATGCAAAGGTCCTAGCACGGAAGTTCAGGGGGAGGTGAGGTGACAGCTCTCACATACTACAGCCGGACGATTACTGTCCACTGACCGGTGCATATGTTCATGGGCGCAGGATGCATATTATGGCATGGTTGTATGTGCAGTTCTGTCCATGTGGTTGCCATACACAAATCCCATGCCTCTGCCTCCCCCTGTTCATGCAGAGTTACTGGATGTGATGAGGAACAGAGTGCATGTCCCGAATATATCCGATGTCATTGCAGTGTAGTTGATGGTGTGGTGTCAGTTGCAGGTTGTATGGTATAGTTGTTGTACTGGTAACTGCCCAGTCTGTGCGGAGGCCATGCATGGGTACGGTGTGGGACATCATTGTTCAATTGGGGGTATGGCGGCGGGGCCCGACGAATTGACAGGTTGTCAGGTATGCAATACCTTCCAGCAGGGCTTCCATGGCATTGGTGGTATACATGGATGCCATCCAATGCAGCGGATGGTGGCTGTCAAGGTGTTGGTCGTAAGTTGTCCCTTGTAGGAGCCTGATGGGACATGTTGGATGACATTCGATGAAACTGTGATCCAGAATACGTCGTGTGGAGGCACAGTGGTCCCATTGCAGTGTGGGTCCGATTGCAGCCACATACGCCATGCCCCCATAGGCTGAACAGATCCTGTCGTGGACGTCCAGGGGGTTGAACAGTTGTACCAGGTCCGCCATTGGACATGCCGGGTTGGAGAGACATAAATCCACAGGACAGTGGAAGGGACACCTCCGACAGTAGAAGACGGGGATGACGCAGCTGAACAATGCGATGCGGTAAGTTAGTCGGTAACTTACGTTCAGCAGAGCCAGATTTTCACATCCCAATATCTGTATCAGGTTATGTTTGTACACCTTCATCTGTCCGGCATAGTTGGGTAGGTGTGGTGCAAGTGCCATTTTGCTGCATGGCGATGTGATGGCGTGCTCCGGCTGTCTGTGCAGTCTGCAGGGTGCAACCTCCGACGTTGCTGGGAATTCTGTAATGGTCGTAGGGAGGCAGGACTTGTGTTATGTTAGCTTGTGCGGAGGACACGGGCCCTCATCCCACATGCTTCTCTGAATGGTCAAGGTCAGTGGTGTCTGACTCCTTCCAGATAACTTGCATGTGAACCACATGGGGAGTGTTATCATTTCTTTTTTCCGTTCTGAATGTTCTTTGGTGTTATGCGCTATCTGCCCTGTGGCCGCTTCCCTCTGCATGCCTGTGTTTGGCTTTTTTGGTGCAATGACTGTTGTCTCCGGCTTGTTTAGTCGGGATGTGGTTTCGGAGTGGGAATGGAAGGTCATTCAGTGCTGTCTCCTCTCCCGTGTGTGGGCGGCAGGCTGCGTTTCCGCTATACGTTGGGCCTTGTGTTATAATTGGTACCACCTGTTGTCTGTCCCCGGTATCTTTGATGTTACGTATTGCATGTCTAGTTATTGGGTGCAGGGTGGCATCGGTGTTTCTGTGTGGTACTGGCGTACCTTTTTCCGACGGGGTCCATATTCTGCTGGGTGATGTTGCCGCCGCTGTGTGCTTCGCCGTGTTTTGCACACAGGGGTGTGTCCTAATTTGGCGTGACGTCACTGACATGTTCGGGTCACTTGTGTGACGTCAGGTTGGCAACAGTGAATTGCCGGTTGGGGACATGACTGTGGCAGGGCTGTCACGTGACATGTGCGTTCTGGGTGGTGCTGGTGTGTGTGGTGTTTGGTTGTGACCCTGTGTTGTTTGTGTGCGGCGCATGCATTGCGCTGCCGTTGGCCTCTGCGTTGTGCGCATGTGTGGGTGCAGTGGTGGATGTGTCGTGTCCACGCAGGGGTGTCGGGGGGGCCATATACAGTTTTCCCGCCCTTGCACTGTGTGCGCTGTTTGCGTGCCCCTGTTGTGTGTCTGCCTACCTGCGTCGCCGCGGTGCGTTGACTCCTGGGTGCTGCATCAGGTAGAGCATGGGGAGGGCCTGCAGTGCTGGATTCATGCTCGGGGGTCCGCCTCTTTGCTATCCGTACTGTGCGTTCTGTTTTCCGCCTTGCTTTCACGTGCGGTGTCTCTTAGCCGGGGGGACTGTTTGGTTCTGGCATCGTAATTTGTACGCCGGGCGGTACGTGATTTCGTCGGGCGGTGTGTCTCCATTAGGCCGCGCCGCTCCGTGAACGGGCGCACTTTGATGGCGGAGGGCGTAGCTGGCTTACGGGCGGTGTTTGGCTGACTTTTCACATCCTAATTGGGCGGGCGTGTGTGCTGTGGCGGGTGGACGGTAACTGGTGCTTTTTGCATCCGCCAGCACGGCGGTGGTGCTTCCGCCCGCCATCCTAATGGGCCCCTAAGTTACTATTCAAACTCCAAAACCAAATAAACTCAGGTAAAGTGCTGGATGATAAAACATAATAAATTACTATTCCAACTCCAAAACCAAATAAACTCAGGGAAAGTGCTAGATAATAAACCAAATTAAATTACTATTCCAACTCCAAAACTAACTAAACTATAGGAAAGTGCAAGATAATAACCAAAATTAAATTATTATTCCAACTCCAAAACCAAATAAACTCAGAGAAAATGCTCGATAATAAACCATAATAAATTACTATTCCAACTCCAAAACCAACTAAACTCAGAGAAAGTGCTGGATAATAAACCATAATAAATTACTATTCCAACTGCCAAACAAATAAAAATTCTAGTTAATAAACAAAAATTTAAAAAAATGTATTTTACCAAATATATATTTTTCTTAAATTTACATTTCTATAACAAAATTATAATTTTAACAATTTTTTATAAATTTTGTACCAAAAATTATTTTAAATTAAATATTTAAATAAAAAATATTACAAATCTAAAAAAAGTAAACATTAAATTCAAATTTTTTAAAAACTACTTCACTAAAAACAGAAATAATTTAAATTTAAAAATCGAAATTACAAAAAGATTTAAATTTAAAAATATCCCAATTTTTTTGTATTTAAAAAAACATTTTTTCCTAATATAGGGCATCATTATGATGGTGGGCGGACAAAGTCCACCCGCCATCGTTTCGGCAAATGGGACCGCCCGCTATGTATGCGGCGGTCCCGCAAATCAAATTAGGATGCGCCCGCCACACTGGCGGGCACATCCCGCATTTTTAACATTGCGGCGGGCGGTGCTCTCAGCAGCACCCGCCGCAATGTGAAAAAAGGCATTTGTGCATTTGCATGCACAACGTGGCAGGCACCGGGCGGTGCCTGCCACGTTGTGCATGCAAATGCAGGGGGGTACCATAGGTACCCCCCATGTGCACCCCCCTACCCCCCAAAAACCCTGGGGGCCCGCAACGGGCCCCCACATGCAGACTCCGCATGCCTTTCCATGGCAGCAACGCCGCCATGGAAAGGCACATTACCGCCTGCATCTTGATATGGATGGCGGTGTCTTGCAGACACCACCACCATATCAATCCCCTTTTCCGCCCGGTCTCCTGTTTGACCGGCGGAAAGATCGTCCGTCGGGGTCCCCCCCGCCATCCTAATATGGCGGGGGGAAATGAGAGGCGGGCGGTGAATAATGGCGGGTGGATCGCCACCACCATTCGGGCGGTGGCGATCCGCCCGCCATTATAATAGACCCCATAATTTGTATAATAAAATTACAAATTAATAAACTAATCATATTTTTCTTTAAATTTACATTTTTTTAAATGAATCAGAAAATATATAAAAAAATATACCCAAAAATAAATATTACCTCAAAATGTAATTTTAAACAACATTAAAAAATTACTCCCTACCCTTACCCCTATGAACGCAACATCACACTACTAAATTATCTCAAAACAATCCAAAAAATTCAAAAAATGTATAAACAATATTTTTAAATTACTCCCCACCCTTGTCCCCTATAAACCCAACATCCCACTCCTAATTTGTTTTTAAAAATTAAAAAATGTAAAAAATGTAAGAAAATATTTTTAAATTATTTTTAAATTACTCCCCACCCTTATCCCCTATAAACCCATTCCATTGTACCTAAAACTTAATTAAAAAATTAATTAAAATTAATTTAAAAAAATACAAACATTTTAACTTACATTTTTTTAAATAAAATATATAATAACTAATACTACATTACCAATAAAAAATACCAAATATTAACAACTATATTTTTGACATCGAAATTTACAAAATCGATATTTCTGCATTACATTAAAATCGATATTTTTAACAACGAAAAACCTTACCTCGATATTTTGGACCATCGATATTCTTGAGTCGATATTAATGCAATAAGATATTTCTACATCGATATTCTGTCCCTGCACCGGAGAAAACCCTTGGACGCTGGTAAGTGAGGCTCATAAGCTTACTCATGCTGAGCACTTCTGCCACTTACTCTGTCAGCCCGTGCGAGACACTCAGGGGCATATTTACACAGCGGCAGCTCCTTCGCTAAGGCAGAGGAGCGTCACCCCACTGCTTTAAAGCAGGGCAAAGGAAAAATAAAATGATAATAACGGAACGTTATTATCATTTTATTTTTAGTGTTGCAGTTGCACTGCAGTCAGGTTAAGTTAGGACGAGCAGGGCTGGGCTCTTGTGACATAGAGGGAGGAAGAGCGGTGGATGCACCTTAAGTGGACATGACGGTTTGGCCGGCCATCTCGACCAGCCAAACTGTCATGCACACTTAGCATGTTCTCCACAGGCTGTTTTGCACAGCCTCGGTGGAGAATATGCCTAGCCTCCCAGTCCTTCTCTGAGCACCAAACCATGGTGCTCAGACCAATCACAACTCTGCTATAAGTCAGCATTGTGATTGGTCATGGGAGCCTGGGAACCTGGGAACCTGTGTGCTTCCTGGTTACTGCGTCAGAGAAGAACCTGTGTGCTTCCTGGTTACTGCGTCAGAGAAGAAGGGGTGGCTGGTGACGGTGACCACCAGGTAAGTTTTCTTTTCTTTTTTTTTTCCTATCCACCCCCCACCTTCCCCTCCACCATTCCCTACCAGCCACCACTGTATTTACAATTATCACACAAATCACTCAGCCTAGATCAGGTCTCTCCAACCCGTCAATCACAAGCTACCAGTAGTTCCTAGACACCTTCAGAGTAGCTCACAGCCTTGAGTTCATTTTTAAAATAGCACAAGGTCATATTTTCCTTTTATAGTTAAGGGAAGGCTGTGTTTATTTTACATTATGATTAACCCTGGGCAGAGTTTGCGGAACAGCGCGAAGTGCAAAAAAAACTCAGCCGCACTACGCGGAGGTCCGCAAGCGGCGGAGTACGATAGAAAAATGCCATTTGCGGTGATTGCACAGTGCCGGATTCTTGTCCGCACTGTGCAATCATCGCGAACGGCACCATTCACAGCGCAAGCGGTCCCTGCTTTCCTTTTCTGCCACTCGAGTAGATTTTTACTCGAGCAACAGCTTTCTCAACGCGAACGGGCTGTTTCTCAACGCAAGCAGTCGCGCGCATACGCGACCACTCGCAATGAGAAACCTGACCCCCCGCGTTGAGAAATCTCGCCGGGAGGTTGATTTTCCGCGCTCGCCAACTTGATGTTGGCGATCGCAAACGAGAAAAAATCTTGCCGGGAGGTTGATTTTACTCGCTCGTGGTTGCCAACTTGACTTTGACGAACGCGAGCGAGGTCAAAAACTCTGCTACGCGGGGCGGAGTTTTTTGGAACTCCGCTAGCTCTGCGTAACGCGGAGTGCGTAAAAACTCCACAAACTCCGCGAGCGGAGCGGAGTTCAGCGCCCAGGGTTAATTATGATCAGGCTGCAGATAGCAGGGCTTGATAATAAAAGAGTAGTGTGCAGTCAGGTTCATGCCCCAGGCTGGGTCACAGAGGTGAACAACTGTAGCACTGAGGTATTTAACTTAAATAAAAGTCCTATTCAACTCAGTATTGGAACTGTGGACAAAATTATGTTTCTGGATGCTTTTAAATGGAAGAAAATGAAAATGGAAAGTTTAAATTTTCTTTCATTTTAAAGTGCCACATTTACAAACAGCAGGCCCCTTACTTCCAGTGGCCAGTAGACACTGTGCCATAAGTATAACAGAAAAATACAGATATTTTTTTAAATGAGAGAATTTCTTTTTCCATATTATTAACTTTTTGGCAGAATAATTTTCAGCATTTTAAATTTCTCCCATTTCAAAAAATAAAAAGGTATGTTTGTGCTATCCACATATGGCGAAAGGTATTTCCTGTACTGCAAGTCTATACAACACAGGCTCTCAGTCACCCGTACAAATATGTCCCATTCAAACACACACATGTTCATACATCCCAAACACCGTGCTCTCACTGACACACGTGGCAGCTCTTTCATAGTGTCCTTAGTCATAGTATATTGTTCAAACCATAGTATCTGTCTCTATGGACTTTAGGAATAAAGTCAATGAAGCTGGGCTTGGGGGTGTCTGGTAACAATGCGCAAGTTGTTTAGCCTTCAGTAGTTTACAATGATTTCACTGATCAGAAGTAGCTATCACTACAGAAAATGTTGGAGACCCCTAACCCTGATGATGTCACTGGCCTGGATCAGCAAAATAAGGACATGACACAGGATAAGTGTATTCAACAGATTACTGCAAATTTTTTCATTTTATTTTATAAAACTAAAAAAAAAACGGACAAACCATGCTGCCAACCCTCTATATCCTTTAGAGACAGTTTTACTGCCTTTAGACTCTGCTCCGCCAGACAATATGTGGGGATGTATGAGGGGGTGGTTGGGGAGGGGGAATAGAGAGAGTGTCCTAAAGCATAGTGGGGCTGCCTCCTAGTAGTATTCCACAGGATTCTCAGCGAAGTAATAACCAGTAAGTTATTCTCCGAGGGGCGGGACGACGACCCTGTCGTTGCACCTCCGACATACGAGTGTTGTCAGGAAGGGGAGGAGTGGGTGCGCTGGGGGGGAGAGAAATCAGCACATGGGTTTCTCGTTTCTTGGCTTTCTATATTCTCTATCTTCCTTTTCCTCTTCACCTCTTTTTTACCTAGAAACTGTACTCAACAGGCCGTGGCAGCCGACTCCTTTAGGCATCCTGACTTACAGGAAGGCCCAGTGATGTCTTTCATAATGCACGCAGAACCCCTGGGGGGGCAAACGCACAGATCCACGGGAGCAGAAGGGGGGGCCCCCATTCCAGCTCATCAGAGACACCGCCTTTATGACTTATGTACATAGTTCAGAGACTTTTAGCACATTAAACCCAAATGATGGCTCGCAATAACCCACCCACCCTGGTCTCCGACCTTAACATAGTATTCCTGTCAAAGGTCTTAACCACCCTATTAAGCGCCGGAAGATTATAGACTACCTAGCTAAAACCAAGGGCGATATAATCCTACTACAGGAGACCAAACTATCCCTGGAGGATGCAAACCTGGTGAGGGGTAACTGGATATCGCAGGTAGCTTGCTCACCCGCTGACAAAAAGAAACGCGGGGTCATGACACTGATATCCAAAAGATCGAACATAACACTAGAATCACAGTCCCAGGACAGCGAAGGTAGGCTACTAGTGACACACCTAAGAAGGGGGGAGGAGCTAATCCACGTAGCAAACATTTACGGCCCCAATGCGGACGACCTAACCTTCTGGTCGGAGGTGGCAAGCACGTTAGATAACTTCCCCCAAAGCGATCTCATGGTAGTAGCAGGGGACTTAAACATCCTGTTGGACCACATAACGGACAGACAATCCTCCTGTCAATATCACCCCACGAACTCGCACACGGTGCTCCAAAATATCTGCTCTAAATATGACTTAAAGGATGCATGGCGCCTTCAACACCCGGACACTAGAGACTACACATTTTTCTCCATCCCTCACAAGTCTTACACCAGGATAGACTATATCTTAATCTCTGGATCGCACACACGCCTAATCGAACACTCTGACATAGCTCCGAGACTAGTATCAGATCATTCATGCATTAGCCTAAAACTGAGCGGGTGCCACAATGAAGCCATCCCACGGAGATGGCGCTTCAACAATGATGTGCTAGTGGATCCCACGAACAAAAAAAAGGTCGAGGAGGCCATTATAGACTACCTCAAGCACAATGACATCCCCGAAACCAATCCTGCCACACTCTGGGATGCCCTGAAGGCAACCATTAGAGGCACAATAATTGAAATAAAATCAAAAATAAATAAGAGCACAAACCTGAGACTAACTCGGCTGGAGCAGGAAATCAAAAGGTTAGAAATTATCCACACAAAGGCCCTGCACGACAGTAAGACCCTCGCAAAACTGACACAAACAAAGTATGAGTACAACAAAATACTGAGCGAGAGGGCAGGTCTTTGGATCCATAAATACAAAGCCCTTAACCTCTGCGAGGCCAATAAAGCAGGGAAACCCCTGGCCTCCTACCTCAAACACAAACGCAACCAGACTGCCATCTCATCCATCACTGACTCTAAGAACCAAACACACACAAGACACAAGGACATCCTAAAGACTTTTCAAGACTTCTACCAAGAGCTTTACAAAAACGAACAGAACTTTAACATAGAGGAGTGCACAAAATACCTCGATAGACTAGGCTTACCAGAAATAAGCGCAGAAGACTCACTTAGGCTCGGCCAAGAGTTTAACTGTTCCGAAATAGAAATGGCGGTCAATTCGCTGAAAGATAATAAAGCCCCCGGGCTGGACGGCTTTACGGCCGCATTCTACAAGACCTTCTTAGATCAGCTGAAGTCGACCATGAAACAAGTTTTCAATCAGTCAGCAGCGGGTGGGGCAGTATCAAAATCCATGTCAGAAGCCAACATTATAGTCATCCCTAAGGAGGGGAAAGATCAAATGTCACCAAAAAACTACAGACCCATATCCCTTATTAACGTTGACTGCAAAATTTACGCCAAAATACTAGCAACCAGACTAAACTCTGTTCTTCCAAAACTCATAAGCAACTCCCAGGTCGGCTTCTTACGTACTAGAATGTCTAACGATAACACCCGACTCCTCTGCCACATACTAGAACACACGGCCACGAAAGCTGAACCGGCGGTAGCTATCACATTAGATGCGGAAAAGGCTTTCGACAGAGTCTCGTGGGCTTTCCTAGAACGATGCATGCAGACATTCAAGTTAGGGGCGGGATACATACGGATGGTTATGGCCCTGTACGGGGAACCGTCAGCCCGTATCGTGGCTAACGGCTCTCTCTCTGATCCGTTTACACTACAACAAGGCACTAGACAGGGATGCCCCCTCTCTCCTTCATTATTCTTGCTTGCTCTAGAACCCCTTATCCAAGATATCAAACTGAACACGAACATAAGAGGGATCGATATCAATGGCGTTGAAGTAAAGCTAGCTGCCTACGCAGATGATATACTCATAGTAGCCGAACAGCCTAAGACATCAATCGAAGCCCTGATGGACACGATAGCAGAATACTCCAGGTTCTCGGGGTACAAACTTAACAGAGACAAGTCAGAATGCAAGCCACTAAACATTCACTGCATGAGAGGGTTCAGGGTTAGCCTGGCAAACAGGTTATATCAAATACCTAGGTATACATTTTGGCAGTGACTTAATCGACACGCTACATCAGAATGAGAAACTACTACTAGAAAAAATTAAGAAACTCCTAGACCCATGGTCCCCAAAATTCATAACATGGTGGGGCAGAATCGAAACCATTAAAATGATGATCACCCCAATGATCAACTACCTGTTCAGCATGCTCCCGTTATTCCTAACAGACGAATTCCATCGCAAAACTGACATCCTGATCTCGAAATTCTTATGGCGAGGGAAGAAGGCATGTATAAGCCTCAAAAAACTAAGATTGGATAAAAACCAAGGAGTGGTAAATCTCGCAGACTTCAGAATATTCCAACTAGCCTTTCTGGCTAAACAAGGCACATACTGGATATCACCGCCAGCCGACTACACGCCGGTTTGGCTACAGATAGAGAGGGCCGTCCTGAACAACCTATCATCCCTGGCCCTATTAACTGCAAATAGATACCCCCACACAGCCAAATCCATTTTCAAGAACACAAAAATGGCACTACTAAAAGTAGATAAGAAACTGGAGAATAGCATAAAAGGATCGAAAATGGAATCACTATGGGCCAACAGCAAGTTTCTGTACAAAGGGAAAAGCCTTGCTTTCGAGGTATGGATTGAGAAAGGTATCCACTTCCCTTACCAGCTTGATAACGGAACACACCCTATCACTTTCACAGACCTTAAAACAAGATACAAACTAGAGGACATAGATCTCTATAACTTCTTACAAATTAGAACAGCCCTCGCTAGAACCAAATTATCCGCTTCACAACCATCAATCTCCCCATTTGTTTCGGACAATAATAAATTGGGACACCAGGTCTCACACCTCTACAAACTCCTCTGCCCCAATTCCTCTAAGCTTAATGATAAGACGGTTGCATACTGGGATGCACAAGCGAACGTCAAACACAGCGAACAAGAGTGGGCCACAATATGGAGCTCACCCTCAAGTAACAAAATATCCCCCGTTCTCTCACAAACAAAATTTTGGCTGCTTCACAAGTCCTTCTGGACCCCGGCCCGTCTATTCTCACTAGGCATCAGGGATGACGCGATATGCTGGAATTGTAACAAAGAAACCGGGGACTTAGCACACCTCATCCTCCACTGCCCAACACTCAATTCATTCTGGGAGAAAATATTTGGGCTCATAAATGGTTTGTTTGATTGTACACTAACTAAAGATTTTTCCACACTTAGCATGGCCTTTACGAGTACAGACGTAAGAACTGCACCCGACAAAGACCTACTTGACCTGTTACTAACTGCGGCAGTGAAAATGGTCCTAGCCAACTGGAAAGACACTAGCAAAACCACCTACAAAGGCTGGTTCAACTGGATCACACATCTTAGAGGCGCGGACAACATTGCACTCCGGAATTCACCATGGAAACCAACATCCAGGAAAATGTGGAATGCGCTAGACACGTACCTGGACTCTTATGAACCCCCATGAAAATAAGGTACCGATAGCACGCATCCTTCATAGATGCCAATTACCCCACAGGATGTCATATGTCACAGAGGCCACATGGAATAGTTAAGAAATGTAATTCTCGGTGCCTGTCTCCTTTTCCCCTTGTATCTATCCCCTTTCTCACCCTTTCTCTTTCTCTTCTTTCTCTTCTTCTCCAACTACCCTCAGGTGGGGTTAGCTAAACATTTGGGACTTGCACGTCCCTACATATCAATGTATAAAATGTGCCTGAAACAACACTGCTAACTCTGCAACAGATCCGCCAAGATGGTCATGTAAGTTTTTTTTAATAAAATATGTGAAATAAAAAAAACAACATTTTTTACAAATGCTTGTGATTGATTTCTCAAAATTGTGTTACATCAATATAAAGAAACAAAAAGTCATAAAACAAATGTTTTTCTTTCTTTTTTGTATCCATACAGGTCTACGACCATCAGAAAAAGTCCATCTGGAAGGCAATCGCAACAACAGTGCGGCCTTTGCAGAAAGAGGTGGGAGGACCTAAGGCGCTGCACCAAAAAGTCATCTGAAGTCCAGCTCGGCCACTCCTATCCCCCTAAAGGACCGCATACTTGCGGTGGCCTATCCTCAGCTTGATGGGCAGTTGAGAGCCCAACAGCAGCATCAAGGGGGTAAGTTCTTTTTGGAGTTATTCATGTTAAATAACTATTTTTGTTACACCAACAAATTATGGCATCAACATAAAGGTTGGCACATGCCCAACACACAAGAAGAGTTCTTGAAGGTGTAAGTTTTGCACATGTATGAAGATGTGTTTTGCATATTAATTTGTGGAAAATGATACAACTATATTTCTGATCACTACCAAAAGGACTGTTTTGAATAGACACATGCCTACCTAAACAACAAGTATACATGAGTCTGTTTGATGTTATAAGGGAATGTTGTACCAAACAGACACAAGTTATAATTGCGTCAAGTGTGATGCTGTGTCACAATTGTGAAGGATGTTACGGTAGCCCTATTACAGGTGACATAGCATAAAATGCACTTATGATACAGAGGATGGTCCAAATATCACATCGGTGAGTTGGTATTATAAACAAACAATAGTGAGCATGTGAGCCAAAATGACTAGAAACGTAAGAAAAAATGGCTAAATTTTTTAATTAAAACATATCACAAATATGTTTTGAATCAAAAATACTATTTAAACTATGTCAAAAGATAGAGATTTGCATGATGTCTTACTCCTTCACAAATGTGCATGTAAGCCAGTCTGCTTTAAAAAAAATGAATTTGATAGACATACCTTTTTTTTAAAAATAGACATGAATGTGTACACGTTGGTGACAGAGTAACACATACCCAAAACATTTTTAAAATGTCCTTTCTTTTGTCCAGATGATAAATCAAGGATGAACAAAAATAAGATACTTAAAGGGACTTATGCAGACAGAATGTTCCATCACATATATGTTGCAGTATCCCAACTGGAAAACTCAAAATCAGGCACAACTCATGATTCATTAGGAAATTGCAGAAATGCATCAAGGTTTAATCTGTTGCATATTGCGATTTGCATTTTTTTTTTAAATTATATATGAATCAGTGTATGAAATGTTTTCTGTGATGGTGTAGAAAATTTTGCCTAAAGTAATATTTTTTCAAAAAATTCACAATTGTAAAACAAACTGTAAATAACTTCGGATATTTGGGAGTCAAATGTAAAATTATTTTTACTCTGTACTAAAGTGGATTAGAAATGTATCAAGCCCTATGTATTTACTTATGCTGTAGAAATCATTTGTAAATCCCCCAAAAATTATTTCCTAATTTCTTCAAAGGCATAAGTATTTACATAGGACGTGATACATTAATAAACAACTTCAGTACTGAATCCATATATTTTTAACATTTGAAAAATACTTTCGTTACTTGAAGTAAGTGTTACCAATGCCATTGTGAAATGCACAAACAATGGAACAGGCTTTCAGTTTATACAAATATTGGCACAACATAGCAGTAATTGTTAAGACACATTGATTCATATTTTAATAAATAAAAATAATTTTGCTTTTTGCCTTGTACACATACTGTACAAAGGTATTTTTGCTTAATAGTATTGTTTGTGACATAAGTCCACTGTTCAAAACAACAAATCAGAATCATTCGGAGGTGTTAAACAGTTCCTGGAGAGAATTTAAAATGGTTAAGAAAAAAGATCATAAATGATATAGGAGCAATAATTACAAAACTGTGACCAAATGGGTTCTGAATATGTTCCCAACATGCATGAGAAAATTATGAAAATGAACCAAAGTTTGAAAGCCTTGAAGCAGGTGAAATCTGAAAATTTTGAAAATGTTTGATGAAAAAACCTCATGATCAGTTCTATTTACACAGATACAATAAAACTATTGTATATTTCTTTTCAGCATCTTCAGGAGGAGGTGAAAGGGACCTTGGCCACGAAGGCGGATAAGCAGCTGGCCACTGTGTTTCGGGTGGTGAGACAACAGACACTATTGAGACAGTGGCACGGAGGTTGAAGGGACTGGAACGGAGACCACCAGCTCATCAACATCTTCGGAGGCCTCTACAAGTGACCAGTCCCTAGTGGTGGTGGACCCTACAGGAACTGTGCCAACTGCATCCTTGTCCGCCACCCAGAGACCCATCTCCACCTTCCCTCTGGCTCCCCCCCAGTTGGCCAAACCAGACCCCCAAAAAAGCTAGGGTATCCTTTGCCGCAGGCACCTCACCCGCTGCCCCGGTCACCTCGGCTAAACTGAGTGAGGAGGCTATTGACCTCTTACGCGGCATCTCTGTAGGCCAGACTGTGTCCGTGAATGGCACTCAGGGCCTTAGTTGCCAATGCAGCAAATGGTTGCATTTCTGGATGCCACTCCCAGTTTAATGTGTGATATATAGAGATCGCTTGCTAAAATAGTCTCTTCACTGACCGCTGCCTCCCAACCAGCCCAACCTTGTGTCCCAACTCAGGACGCTACCTCATCCTGA
Source organism: Calotriton arnoldi (assembly GCA_963921515.1). Taxonomy (NCBI): domain Eukaryota; kingdom Metazoa; phylum Chordata; class Amphibia; order Caudata; family Salamandridae; genus Calotriton; species Calotriton arnoldi. The sequence continues at coordinate 1,756,347 of CAWUFW010003461.1, read as the reverse complement.
ATCCCATCACTATCCCAAACACGCTTACCTCTTCGCAGGCACCCACTCCAACAGACACAAGCAGCACAATCACACACACACATAAACACAAACACATAAAGAAACACAAAGAAACACCCAAACAACATAAACACACACTATTGACACTACACCCACAACCACCAACACACCCAAAACCACCACAATCACAACCACACCCACAAGCACCACAATCACCAGCACAAACACAGGCAGCACAACCACCAGCACACCCATAACCACAACCACCAGCACATCCACAAGTACCACAACCACACCCACAACCACCACCAAAGCCACAAGCACACCCACAAGCATAAGCACACCAACAAGCACCACAACCACCACAACACCCACAACCACCACCGGAACACCAAACACCTGCCGAAAAAGACACTTCCAAACATACGCAATATACACCAGACCCACATGTACCTGCAAAATATACATACACACGCACCATAGCCACACCAACCATCTCAACAGCACACTCATCCAAAACAACACCCTGACACAAAAGCACACCTACATGCAGAACAACACCAACCAAACAGAAATGCACACACTCACCAGATCACCAAATGCGCAAAAAACACTCACCCAAACATACACAACATACACATACAATACTCTCCCACCCCTCCTACCCTTACTTCTCAATAGGAATTTACAGTGTACCTGTCCCTAACTCCTGTCAAACCTAAACCCACCCCTCCCAAGAAAGATCCTTGCGATGCCTGCTCTGTGCCCACTAGATGCCACTTCCTGAGGAGGTTACCCTTTGGCAGTCTGTTTAAGAGGCAAGTTCTGGGCATCAATCCCACAGGCTGTTGCTGTATTTCGTGTTTGTCCTCCCTTTAAAATGTCTTTTTTAGTAAAATATTTGAGAGAAGGATCTCATTTATCAATAAAAATATTTTATTTTTACAAAGTTTGTGCCGCCATTATTATTCATTTACAAGTCATTGATTATTAACAATGTTAATGATGAAAATGTGAAATACATATTCTTCATTACATTTGTGACAGTAAAACAAACGCTTATTTAAATAACATATTTGTACAGTGCAAACATTAGTGACAAAACATTTAATGGACATAGAAATTTTGGTGCAAGCTTTAATCATGATAATGGATACTTACACCCAAAAATAAATTTGTTTTTAAATATTTTTGAGAGTTAATACAGGTGTGTTTATTTTAACTTGATAAGTGATAAAAGTAAACACATATGCATTATACCTTAAAATAAATTAAGAGTAAATTAAAATGTATTTATATACAGAAAATGCACTAGAAAAGGGGAAATGTGAAATTAAAAAACATATACGATTTTTTAAGTTTAGAACTAACATTGAATTTACATTTATTGTAAAATAAACATTTTGCCTTGTCTAGTGCAATTTCTACATTATATTACATTTAATTTATTCCAATAATGTGTAATGCATATGTTTATAATTTGATAGTTCATGAAGAATAATTGAACCCACTTGTAAGGACGCTTTTTGATTTTTTTTATTGATGTCAATTTTTGTGTAAGTATCCATTATAATGAAGGCAGCTTGCATCATATTTAGAAAAATTATGAAATTATACAGGTGTGTTTCTTTTAAAATTCATAAACTACCACATTAAAAACATATGCATTACACATTTGTAAAATACTGCTTGGAAGAGTGATTTAAAAATGCAAAAGTCCAGAACTAATGTCGACAGATAATTCATAAGGTAACATGTAAAAAAGAAGTCTACCTTCAATTCCTGCGACAATGGGGTTCATTTGCTTCGTAGTCAAGTAGCAGCAGCAACTGCAGAACCTGGACAATCGGGTTGATGATGCAAAAGAAAGTGGAAATGAGAAAAAAAGTTAGTTTCTGCCTAACAGCCCATTGAAACCGCCAACTCGGGTGTGGAGGTTTTCCCGCCACAGTCACATAGGCGGGAAGGCACAATATGATTGGGCCGGCGGTACAATTGGCTGGACTCCCTCCATCAGCTGCTTTTGCCTATGGCACCGTCAACGCGGGAGGAAAATTCTGACTAAGTCGTCGGGACTCTGATGGACTATCATCCATGGAGACACCAGCAAATAAATAGAGTGGAAGGACCGAGTAGTAGGCGGATGGAGAATCCACGGAAATTCAACGGTGGTACCAGATCCACCAAGGTCTAAAATCAGGCCCTATGGGGTCGATTCCGATTTGGGCCGGAAAAAGCACCGACCGACTCGGATCCGGAAATAATACCGACCGACACGTACCCGTGGCGCCCGACACGCCAAGTACGATGCAAGGCGTGAAAAATCCGACCGACACGTACCGAAACCAAGTCGACCGACCGAGCCGCAAGGAAAACAGCAATCCGGCCGGAAAAACACGCGAATCCAACTGACCGACACGCACCCGGAACAAATCCGACCGAAACGTACACGCGAACTCCAAACCGCAAAGTACGATGCAAGGCGCGAAAACCACGAGCGAGTCGGACGGAGGCCAAGCCGTACAACCGACACGCATACAAAACCGAGCCGAAGCAACACAAAACACTGCGACCGACGCGTACGCAGCATAGAAAACTGCACAAACACAGCGTGAACGAAACGGAGAACACCGTACGAGACAAATGCAGGGTCCGACTCGGTCACAAGAACGTTTCCAACATACACAAACAGCACAAAGGAAAAATCACCCAAAAAAAGGCCAAACAAGCAATTACCAAGCCAATAAATTCTGGGGGGGTGGGGACAGAGAACAAAGACACACCCACAACTCCACCTATATAAAGGACACAAATCACAACCATGAGCCTTTGCAAATGCCATTCCACTGCCAGCACCCAAGAGAAAGCAACCACACACCCACAGCTCATCCCTCACACAAGCCACACACCATCAGCACACCAACAAATACCTACCTCACATACACCCAGCAAAACACACACTCACACACCCTCACCTGCACACCAACACACACATCACTCACCATCACCACCCATCACCATGCCCCCCAAGAAGAATCCCAAGTTCCTAGATAGTGAATTGGAAGTCATGGTAGACGAGATCCTCAGGGTAGAGCCACAGCTGTTTGGCACACTGGTCCAACAGACCCCATCTCCCAGAAAACCAAGATGTGGGAGAGGATCATCAACAGGGTGAACGCACAATCACCATGTCGGCGCACAAAGAGCGACATCCAGAACAGGTGGTATGACGTGCGCAGGAGGGTACGGGACCTGCTGAAGAAAGACTACATCAACAGCCAATACACCGGCAGTGGCCCTCCTGCCAAGCCAATATACCTCAGGCCCTGGGAGGAGAAGGTGCGGGCCATCCTTCCGCCAGTGAGCGTATATGGACTAGAGGACATCCCAGAGCCTGGTGAGTACACAACAAATGTACACAATATACTGCCACAAAACACACACATCACTGTCAAGGGGAGAGTCAAACCATGCACTCATAGCAATTACACAGCAACCAGAACAGAATCATCCCACAATGTGCATGTCAGTCAGATAAACACAACACATGCCATCAAAAAAGTCACATCCAACTGTGCCAACACATGTACAAACACAACTACAACTACAGCTAGGCAGTGGCACAAATAGAACTAACAAACACATTCAGACATGTAGCCACCACAACAACACCAACACACAGTGAAGACCACTCAAAGGAAGGAATTCTGTGTATGCTGGCCAAGTCAGTGTAGCCAATAGCATCATGGGAGTCGCAGTCACACATATTGCCCCCCACAACTGTCCCATCAACACCACCCTGAACCATGCTCACATCACAGGGAGTGGAGAAGGACTCACAAGATGGCTGACACTGGCTACTGCTGTGGGGAGCACAAGGCCCTGCTGCCAACTGTGCACCAACAAACAGCAGGACACCACTGACTGACATCCTGAGAGACAACTTACACTCCCTGCAATGCAAGCACGTTCCATGGTGGGATATCTGGCTAGCTGGGTGGGAAGGAGGACTTGCAGCACTGACCATAGTCACAAGCACCTCCCCTCACACACACCCCAACACAAACTCCACAGAACCCACCTGGTAGAATGCAATGCCCCCATCCTAACACAAGATCCCACAAAGAACCACCACCCTGGGTTATGTTGTGTGAAGCACAGGGACACTCTTGGGACTTCTAGCCAAACAACTGCCAGGACAACACTCCCAGCCATCCTGTCAGCACAGCCAGCCCACCCCACAGGGAAGCAGAGTCAAAAGGAAGGAAGCATGGGCATGCTGGGAAGGGGGTGGAGGCAATAGCATGATGGGAGTCGTAGTCACAGCTCTACATCCCCCACCACATGGCCCAGCAAGCTCACACTCACGCATGCACATCCCACAGAGAGTGGAAAGGCCCATCAAAGATGTCTGACACTGTTGCTGTGTCGTGGGGAGCACAAGGGCATGCTGGGTACTGCACACCAACCAACAGCAGGACACCACTGTCAGCCATCTTGCCATTGCTCTCACACCCACACACACTGAACTCCCCACAAAAGCAAGTAAGTATGGGAATGCTGGGAAGTGGGGTGGAGGCAATAGCATGATGGGAGTCGTAGTCACAGACATAGCTCACCCCCACAACTGTCCCATCAACACCACCCTGAACCATGCTCACATCACAGGGAGTGGAGAAGGACTCACAAGATGGCTGACACTGGCTACTGCTGTGGGGAGCACAAGGCCCTGCTGCCAACTGTGCACCAACAAACAGCAGGACACCACTGACTGACATCCTGAGAGACAACTTACACTCCCTGCAACGCAAGCACGTTCCATGGTGGGATAACTGACTGGCTGGGTGGGTGTGAAGGAGGGCCGGCTGTCAACCAAACACAACCAATGCAGACCATGTTCACACCCCAGAAAATACATAGAAATGCCCAAATAATGCAGGACAATGTGCCACACCAATATCAACCCCTGACTGTGACGACTTGGGACAATGCAATGTACAGGCCCGCACCCAGAGGCACAGTCACAACTGTCATGTGTGTCAACCATTGATGCCTGCAGAAACATAACATACATTGTTTGTGTCTCCCAAAAACAGGTGATGATGGGGACACAGCAGCAGATGCTGAGGAGTCCCAGTCCCAGGCTCAAGAGGATGCGGAGCTCACTGGCGTCGTACAGCCTCTGTCCTCCTCGGACGATGAAGACCAACCTGGCACATCCGGTGCAAGTCAACATGCAGCACCAGCAGGACCACCAGCTGCAGCACCAGCAGGACCACCAGCTGCACCCACCCCTCCAACGACTGTCACCACAAATACCATCCCTGCCGACATGGACAGAACAAGGAGCAACACCAGCACAGGGACCCTGGAACAACCTGGGGCCATGGACACCACCACCACCACCAACCCCCAAGGTGGACCAGGGTTATCTGTGCGTGCCACTGCACACACTGCACATGTCAGCAGGGGTGGTGGGAGGGGTGGGAGACAGAGGTCGCTGCTTGCAGACGTTGCTGGTGTGCATGATGACTCACAACTGGTACGCATAGCTGATGCGTACCAGTCCAGCACCGGAGAGCTCAGCCAGGTAGTGGGGCTCCTCAGAGACATGAAACAGCAGCAGGCTGCCCATCATGCCCGCTTGGACTCCCACATATCCCACGTGGAGTCACACATGTCCCGCGTGGACTCACACATGTCCCGCGTGGAGTCCAAGTGGGATGCACTGCATGAGATGACGGCGGTGCACAGGGACATTTTACAATGCCTCCGCCAGATGAACAGCAACCAGTCCACACCTCCCTGTGTGCCAACAACATCTGGTGCCGAACAAACTGCAACTGCCACAGGGAGGGAGGAGGACTCTGGCGGAGAGTCCCCTGCACCGCAGCAGCCTGTACTTGAGGGGCCCCCCCAAGAAGAGGGGTCGTCCGAGGAGGGAAAAGTGAGAGGCCGATGGCCAAGCGCAACTCCCAGGAAGCCTGAACCTGTTCTGGATGTTCGCCTTTGTGCACAGACTGTTCACCCTGTTGACGGCAACACTACTCCCACACATTGCATGGGGAGTACAAGTTGGACCAATGTGTCAGACAACTGTGGCCCCGATACTGGGGATCCTGTCTACCAGGACTTTCAATTCACCTAGGAATTTCGGATTGCAAGATTTATGTACAGCACTACCCATCCTATGCACTATTAACACAAATGTATCACAATAAAAACACTAATACATCATACTTGCCTCTGTCGTGATTCCAACGTGGGTGCTGTTATGGGGATGATGAACTGCAAAATTACACTGTGTATGCGAACTGCAACAGCAAGGACAACACAGGCATGTGAGTAAAGGCAACGTGACACATATGAGGGAGACACACCACCAGGGCTACACAACACATACACACCTAGGCCATCTGACTCATTGCCTACACTGATGTTGCCAGGGAAGACGGTGCAATGCACAGACACCACACCCATTCCCAGTTGTAGTCAAGTAGCCCACAGGTGCAGTAAGCAAATGGCACTCAAATGTGTGACCACAGACAACGCACATCACAAAGTGAAGCACAGGTTTATTACACAGTTGCAACATGTCGTAACCACTACAGATGCAAGGTAATCCCACCTGGCAGCGGGCACACAGTCAACAACTGTAGACGGAAGGAAGTCCATGGGTGTGGCGCACATCACCTGTAGGGACACAACAGCTACCACCCTGGATGTGCAATCACGTCGTCGTTGGACACAGTTGACCAAACGAATCTGAAAGTACCCTGTGAAGGACAGAAATGACACACAGTCAAAAGCAATGGAGTACAGGACAGAGCAGCAAAACTCATGCACAATACATGTTACAAGATACCCACCCAGAACCAAGTTAGCATGTCAACACTGTTGGGGAGTACAGCCCACCTGTTAGCACACATCGCAACACACATCCAGTCAAGTAGCCCATGGACACACTCCAACAGCACCAGAGCACCACCCACACATCATGCCAACTCACATCATTGACATGACACCTCAGGATACTCACATTCAGCTAAAGAAGTTGGTGATGAGCTGTGTGCGGACATCACCATCATCATCATCATCATCATCGTCACTGGCATCGTGGTCCAGGCCAGGATCCTCCACAGGTGGCGGATGTTGGTCATTGTCATCCTGGATGAGAGGCAACTCCTTCCGCACTGCCAGGTTGTGGAGCATGCAGCAGACGATGATAATCTTGCACACTTTCGCAGGGGCATATGGGAGGGACCCTCCGGTCTTGTCCAGGCAGCGGAAGCGGCTCTTCAGGAGACCAAATGTCCGCTCAATCACTCTCCTGGTCCGACCATGTGCCTCATTGTAGCGCATCTGGGCTGGTGTCACAGGGTTCCTGAGGGGTGTCAGCAACCACGGCATGTTGGGGTATCCCGAGTCACCTACGGACAGACAAGTGCACATTAGCTGACTTGGAAAAGTGGGCAGAATACTACAGATCAGATCACACACAATGGCACAAAGTCAGTACACACCGACAAGCCAGGCACGCTGGTTCTGCTTCTGTGCCATCATCCTGGGGATGCGACTACTCCTCATCACAAAGGCATCGTGTGCTGAACCAGGGAAACGGGCACACACGTGTGTGATGGTCATGTCTGCAAGACACACCACCAGTGCATTGACCGAGTGGTAGTGCTTGCGGTTCCTGTAGGCCTGCTCCTGGGCCTGTGGTGGTACCAAAGCCACATGTGTCCCATCAATGGAGCCAATGACATGCGGCATCCTCCCCAGGGCATAAAAGTCACTCTTCACGTCAGTGAGTCGTCGCAGTCTAGGGAAATAGATGTACCGGTTCAGGAATAGCAACATTGCCGCCAAAACATTGCGGAGCACACGGCTCAACATGGTCTGTGACATCCCACCAGCAGTCGCCACAGTATGTTGGAAGGTACCGGTGGCAAAGAAGTGTAGGGCTGCCATCACCTTCACCTTGGGGGTCAGCGCTGTAGGATACGGCCGGCCAGGCTGCAAATGTGGGGACAACTGCACTGCCAAATCCTCAATCAGCTGCCTGGTGAAGCGGTACCGTCGGATGCTGTCCCGTTCCACCATCGTTGCCAGGTCTGGGAATGGTCGATGGACAGCAGGAGCCCTGCAGTGCGGAGGAGAAGTAAGCAAGATTGTCAGTCACCCCACATATGCGGCATTGAACACACTCAATATCCCAACATACATCATTATGAGGCACAACTACATGAAGTGTGCAGTTCCGTAAGGACATGTATGGTACATACATGGCCAACATCTGTCAACACGGTCCAACAGGTGGCATCAATTAGTCCCAGGTTGGCCCATTGGATATCATGAGGCCGTGTCACAGTTCCCATCTCCTGCTGCCGTGTCACAATAACCCCCCACAGTGACATGTGAGGACAGATGTGCCCCAGGCACCACAGCTCAACGACAGGTACATTCCCAGGGACCCTGTATTGCCACATGGACACTGGCATTACATGGAGTATCATGTATACACCACAGCAAAACAACCATGACCCCCACAGGTAGTGGCCCCACTTGCCACGGCAGGACAGACATGGACGTCTGTGACACACACACGCACAACATCAAAGTCCATGCACACACAACCTGGATGTGGAGACTGTCTCCCATTGTGCACATGTAATCAGAGACATTGTAAACACTACATGCACAAAGACTGTGAAGGACCATCACTATTGTGCCACTGGGACACCCTGGCTCAAACATACCGTCCCACATGGGACTCACAGGGTATGTGACATGACATACACATACACCACCGTGAAATGTGACCATGGCACATGCACAGATATGAACAGTTGCACATCACAGTGGTCATGCACACGTAACACCCAGGATCCTGTCCCCATGAACATGTGCACAGCCTGGGGGTGGCTGCCCACAGGTGACACCCACAGGACAACATGTACACCAACATACACACAATAGGAAATGCAGCCTTACATGTCTTATGATAAAGTTTGGACAGGCTGTCGTGATGTAGGTGTGCCCCTCACTCCCTGGGAGCTATCTGTGGCTGGCATATGTCCATCTGAGACAGGCATGCTGACATATGCCAGTTACATTACAGTACAGTGATGCGTTGTACTGCAATGGACCGATCGGTGCCCCCGGCCGGCCCATTGCATTCAATGTGTGCGGGTACGCGTTGTACCCCTGTACGCGTTGTACCGCAATGGACCGATCGGTGCGCACCCATTGACAATGGGCTTGCCTGGCAACGGACGCGTTTTCGAATTTCGAACGAGTCGGTTGCTGGAAAATCAGTTGGTCAACCACAACAATGTTGCAAAATCATGTATGTCATGAAGTTGAAGATTTGAAGGATGCTGTGGGCGTGTTTTGGTGCTGCTATTCCATGGATTGGCCAGATTCAGAAGATGCAAACGACTTGGACCTATCACTTTGGACACAAGGGACAGTATCTGCCTCTCCAGCACATATATATTGCTGGCTGTTCCCCTGAGAGCTCACTTGCCTGCACTACATGCTCCAGGACGACATCTGCCACTGCACTGCTGCTGTCTCTGCCCCTCTGGACCCTGCAATGGCACGTACTGTGGAGAGAGCCCCAGCCTTCAGCCTTGAAGAGAACCAGGCCCTGCTGGACAGCCTACTTCCACAGTACAGCAAGCTGTATGGGACACCAGGGGAGCAGGTGAGTGTTCTGTGCACTGCCTTTCTGAATGTGCATTTTGTCTGACTGGCAAGGCTGAAAGTCTGCACGCCACTGGCTAGCAGGCTCACTGAGTAGTTGTCACCCCCCATAGTGTGTAGTGACATGCACTGGACAGGTATGGTGCAGTGACAGTGCATTTGAACAAGGTTTTACTTCCCATGCAATGATACCATGTAGTGACGTCTGGCAAACTGTCCATGGGCAGCTTTGCACTGCCTGTGTACATCATGTGCCCCTGTGATTGAGACATGTACATACAACTGTGTCATGCACGGATATGTTGCATGTGTAGTAATGGCCTTTTCACTTTGTCATCCTGACAGGTTAATGCCCATCGGAAGCAGGAGATCTGGAAGGACATCGTCCGGGCTGTCCGGTCCGTGGGGGTCTACAAGCGCCGGATCCGCAACTGCCAGAAGAGGTGGCAGGACCTTCGGGGCTGGACCCGGAGGATTGCACGGGTCCAGCTGAAGCTGTCGCCTCCTCGCAGGAGGGGCGGAACACGGACCCTGACCCCCACATGCTCCAGATCCTGGCGGTGGTGTTTCCAGACCTGGATGGGCAGCTGAAGGCCAGACAGCAGCAAGGAGGGGGTGAGTCAAAGACTGCACTGTGAACTCTGTATTACATGCTTTGTGCCCTCCTCTGGCCTGGTTCAACTGCCACAGTGCAGCAGTCATGTTGTCCAGGAGCCATGTCCCTCTATTGTGCACTGCCCACTGCTCATCTGATACCCAGGTGTGGCCCTTACATTCAGGGAATTGTGTCACTTGGGACTGTGTCCTTGCAGTTTGCTTCACTAAAGGTGGGGGACAGCATCTGTTTCCCTAACTCTGTTGTGGGCATCATGGGTGGGTCCATTGTTCACACAACGCCTGTTTGGACGTGTGATCTGCGTGTTGCTTTGATATGCGGTCCACTTGCTGAGCTGAGCCACCACATGTGCCTGGGGTATGTGGCACACGCCCATGCAGCGGGTGGGAACAATGTTTGGGCCCCAGGAGTGTGCAGATTACGTGTGTCACACATGCATAGCCAGCTATCCACTGTCCAGGGCACATCCCTCATTCATGTGGAGCAGGACAGTCATGCCTACTCCAGGCCATGCAATGCACTCTGTACTCCCACTCCCGTGTATCAGCTGACACATTGTGCACAGTGATTTGACCCCTCAGGTGTCTGCCTCTGTGTCAGTGTGCTGTGGATTTGTTGCCAGGACTGCTGGGGTGTTTCTTGGTAGGGGCTCATCATGCCCCTGGAGATGTGACCATAGGAGACGATACTTGTGTGTCACATAGGTGTTTGATCAGCTGCCCGTGCAGACTGGGGTATGCGAATGTGAAGTTCAGGCAGCTGTTCCCCATTCACAGCAAATTGTGAGGGGCTCAGGTTCAGAGGGTAGTGTCACAGGTCTCCCATATGTCCAATCGGTATGACCTGGACAGATGAGGGTTAAGATGATGTGTTGTGTGGGGGATGTACATGTGCACTTGTGCAGCTCCAGGACTTGCATTCCCCATGACCTACTATTGTGACACAGTGCATAGTGTTGTTGTCTGGCTGCCAAGTCATACATCACTGAGACAGTGATGTATGACTTAGCAGTCATGCCTCTGCCATGGCATGTGTCAACTTATTGGTGGTCACTGCAGGGGAGTGACATGTGCTACATGCACACCATTGTGGCGATGGCTATCAGGACATGGGTGCATCATGGTGTCTGTCGCTGGTATGCATCACATGCATTTCCTATTTGACTCTGGGCATCCCTTTCATCCGGAAACCTGTACTGACTCAGTGGCAAGCGCTGTGATGTGTGCATGTCCACATGCCACACCGTGTCCTCTGCACTGTCCAACTACTGTGTACTTGGTGCATGTGTCCACACTGGGGTGTTGCAATCCAACAGACACCAGACAGATGGGTGCAAGGCCATGTGGGATGTGAGTGCCATGGTTGGCATCAGACTGACAATTGGCTTCTCCTGTTCAGTTAGGGCACTTTTAGCAATGTTCAACTAATGATGCCAGGGCTTGCTCTGTAATGTGCTGTGCTCACAGTGGTGTGTGCGTTTGGTGCAGGTGACTGATGTCTGTCTGTTTCCCCATTGTTTGCAGATACATCCACGGCCACGGAAGGGGACAGCTCCACGGACCAGGAGGAGCCAGAGAGCCAGACTGGGTCAGCAGCCGAGGAGTGGTCGGAGGGACCCAGTGGCACGGAGGGCGAGGGGAGCCACACCGAGGAGTCCTCAGCACCATCCACCTCAGCTGAGGACCAGAGCAACTCGGAGGATGACTCCCTTGTGGAGGCGGGTGTCAGCAGCCACCACACCCCAGCTAGTGTTGCTGTCCCCGCCACCACCAGCACCACCACCGCCCTCCCATCGGCTCCCATTCCCCAGGTCCGTGGAGGCTCCCATGTACGGGAGCGTGTCTCCTTTGGGCCAGGCACCGCACCCCTGCCCCTGTGTCCCCTGCTGCCCTGAGTGAGGAGTCTGTGTACCTCCTTTGCCAGCTCCATGTAGGGCAGACAGCCATGCTGAGTGTCCTCCATGCGCACACCGCACTGTTGACTCAGCTGGTTTCGTTCATGGAGGGCATCTCATCGGGCATGTCTGACCTACAGAGGGGCAATAGGTCCATGGACTCCTCCCTGACGGCAGCAGAGTCCCTCCTCAGACAGTCCCTCACCCCTCCTGCCTCTGCTCCATCCACACTCCCCAGCACCTTACCCGTCCCAAGCACACACACACCGGCACAGGCACACACCAGCACACACACGTCCAGCACACAGACACACACGCCACAAACAAAACGCACACGCACGCACAGTCAGGGGACTGAAACCAGACTCACAGGGGATGGGGCCCTGGAACACACACACGCATCCACGAGCACTGCGCAGTCCTCAGTTGCCTCTCACTCCAAAGCACCCTCCCTTGCCTCACCTGCAACCCCAAAGACCCAGCGCCTCTTCCTCAGTGACCTCGGCCTCTTCCCCTCCGATCCAGCTGCTCCAGCATCCAGGGTGAAGAGGAAGCCCCCCCACACAGAGCAGAGTGCCCCTCGCCCCCGGACACCCTCCCCCAGGCGCAGACAGACTGAGGCCCCCCCCCGCAAGGCCCCCGGAGTGTTAAGAGCAAGACCCCGCCGCCGCCCTGCAGCTCAAGCACCAGGTCTCCTTCCTCCATCCCTCAGGCCCCCACTCCACAGGTGCCCCACCACACCCTGCCCCAGGTTCCCCCACCCACAGATATACCATCCGCAAGAGGCTCCGGCCTTCTCCCCCTGCCACTTGCTCTCCCGGCACCACACCCCCGCTGCGCTTGTCTGTGCCACTGATGTGGTGAGGGTGTCCTCCCCTCTGTCCAGCCCACCTTGCCTGTTCCCCATTCTCCTCCCCTGGTGGTAGGCACTGCAGTGGAGTCCACTACCACCCTGTCTGACTTGGGCACTGCAGTGGCGGACCTGTCCACTCCATCTGCAGGGTCCACTGCAGTCGTGCCGGCACCCACAACATCTGAGCCATGCCCCCCAGTTGTGCCGGCACACACCATGTCAGACACCTCCACTGCAGTTGTCAGTGGCTCTCCAGCACCCACCACCCCTTCCCTGCTTCCTCCTGGTGAGCCCTGATCCTGTCCCTGCGGTGCCTGGCCTACCCCCCGGTTGCCCCTCCTAGTGGATTGTCCCTGGTTTTGTGCAGGCATGTGTAGGGTGGCATCTGCCACTGTCACCCACTTGTGACTTTGTTGATGGACTGGCCATTGGCCTTTGTTTATGTTCTACCGGACTTCTACTTTTAATGCCACATATGCTGAATAAAGCAACTTTCTGTTCTCTAGTGCTTTTGCTTCTGATGTACATGATGTTGATGATGCTAACCATGCCCTTGCTGCAGTGATGGTGATATTTGGTCTCATGATAATGAAGTGTTACTGTGCAGGAACCCATGTGGTCCAGGGGGAATGTGTCCTATCCTGTGGTGTATCCATGTCATCCATAGCAGCATCTGAGGGTGTCATGTGTTCAGTATTTGGCAATGGGATTTCCTACTTAGATTGGCTATTTCACATCTGTGGCTTCCACCCCTGCATATCTGTTGTGCCTGCCATTGTTCAATTCGTCTACTTCCCTGACCGTGTGGCCATCTCCAGTGGACATGCAGGTTTGGGCATCAATGGGGAAGGACTCATCTGTGTTGTCAGTGCAACACTGCTATACAAGTGTGTTGGATCTGTGCTGATGATTCCGTTGGCACTTCCATGACCAGGCTGATGTGACGGGAGCCCTCATTTGGTGCTAATTGTTGATTGTGTGACCAAGTGCTCAGCTGACATGATGGGGCCCTACTGAGGCAACATATGGTACAGCTTTCCTCACACAGGAGTGGAGTCCCCTCATGGCAGTGTGTACTCCTGTGACATTGCCTGCGCCCAAGGTGTGTGTTGTATGTGCATGTCTGTGTGTTCACTTCCGTTTAGCTGTGCATGCTGTGATCCCTAGTGTTGTACCTGTTTGTGATGCTAGCTGAGTTGAGCTATGTTCCCCCAAAGTCTTCTCCCAGGGTTCTCTGTGATGTGGGTGCATGGCACATTACTGGTCATCAGGGTGTCACCCATAGGTGTGTTTGCTGTCAGGGCTGAGTTTGTGTGCAGACGCAGATGGGTCACAGTCAGGTTTCCCCTTGGCACTTGTTGTTTGCCCCTGTCATGTGATTTCCAGTTTGTGTTATCTTTCAGTGATTGTGACAGGTTGTGTGTGTGACTGCTGGCACTCCTCAGGATCCGGGCTGCAATGTTGGTTGTTGTCTATGTGTGTTCTTTGTGGGTGACCTTGGCTTCTTCATTGGTGTGTGACTGTGGCTGTGATCCCATTGGTTGGTGTGGTATTGCCGTCATGTCCATGTACAGCGTAGTGTGCAGTGTGTCAGACATTCAGGAGTCTTGTTGAGTGTCCATGTGTGATGTGTTTCTGCACCTTGGTTCCCACCCACCACCCTGGAATAGTCATGGGTGCATGTGCAATGTCACCAGTGCATGTGTGCTTCACTGCTGCACATTGTTGGAGGTCGAGGGGTGTGGTGTTGAGTGTGTGCAGATGAGAGTTGTTGCCCGGCTAGGCCCCTGCCTCCATGTTGGCCTTGGCTTACTGGCCATGCTGTTTGATTTGTGCTTGTGTAGGTGTGATGGTATTTAGTTGCTCAGTACACATGACTGTGGTTCACAGTGTGAACCACATTTAGCTTTGTCATCACAGTGGGATTGTAATGCAGCCCAGGGTCACCACATTGTGGGGGCCCTGGGGGTGGTGCTGTGGTGTGTCTGTGTCTTGCTGTGTCAGTTGCTGTCCCTACGTGCCTGTGTGACATGTGTGATTTGTGCTCCCTCTCATCTGACAATGCCTGCTTGCCCACATAGGGGATTTGGATCCATGAGTTACCTTTGTGTGGCACTGTATGCACATCTGTATGATTGGTATTCAGGTCTCCTCATGTGTTGTGTGGTTGCCTGGGGACACTGGCACCCCCCTCACCTGTTGTGTATGATGTGCAGTGTGGGTCTGCCTGTTTGTGTTTGTGCATCTGCACCACTGCATTGGCATATCTTGGGTGTGCCATTGGCTGTATGTAGTTTGGTGGGTTTCCCCTGCTGTCCCTGGGACTCCTAGGTCATCGGTCAGCACAATGATCATGGTTTGTGTGTCCCATTGCTGCCATGGTATGGTATCTGTTCACCTCACATCTACAGTCTCCACAGGGTATCTGCATGTGTGTGCCCATTGGTGCAAATATGTGGGTCTGCATTCTGATGGTCACTTCTTTCATTGTGTCATTGATGATTGTTGACGGTGTCAGCCCCCATGGGTGTAGTTTGTCTGCACATGGCCAAAGGTATGTCTTATTTGCACTGCAGGATTTGGCTCCCCCAATTTATGTTGCAATGGGACACATACACTACTTTGCCACTGATGTGTTTGTTGTTCTGTGACCAGGAATCATCCATGCAGTCTGGCAGTTGCACCTCTTTCTTTGTCAACACTTACCTTTTGGTCACTGTGATGATGGGGGTTTGGACCCCATTGCCACAATGTTCGAAATGTGCTTCAGCTATGGACCCCACACTTACATTTTGGTCACTGTGATGATGGGGGTTTGGACCCCATTGCCACAATGTTCAAAATGTGCTTCAGCTATGGACCCCACACTTACATTTTGGTCACTGTGATGATGGGGGTTTGGACCCCATTGCCACAATGTTCGAAATGTGCTTCAGCTATGGACCCCACACTTACATTTTGGTCACTGTGATGATGGGGGTTTGGACCCCATTGCCACAATGTTCAAAATGTGCTTCAGCTATGGACCCCACACTTACATTTTGGTCACTGTGATGATGGGGGTTTGGACCCCATTGCCACAATGTTCAAAATGTGCTTCAGCTATGGACCCCACACTTACCTTTTGGTCACTGTGATGATGGGGGTTTGGACCCCATTGCCACATTGTTCAAAGTGTGCTTCAGCTATGGACCCCACACTTACATTTTGGTCACTGTGATGATGGGGGTTTGGACCCCATTGCCACAATGGTCATGGCCTGCTTGCATTGTGGGTGCCACACACATATATGTGTGGCACATGTGCTAGGGGGTCACATTGTATGTTCAAAGTCATGTTCGGTGTTGTAGGCATTTGACACAGTCTACACACGCTTGTCATGGTGTTGGGGGGATGTCTTCTTCTTGCATTCCCTAGGTTGTGGTGAGCTGGTTGTGTCATGCATTGTCCATCCTATGAGTGGGGGTGGTAGTAGTGGTAGGCATCCAGCCCCCCCTGGGTAAGGGTGGTAGTAGTGGTAGGCATCCAGCCCCCCCTGGCTAAGGGTGGTAGTAGTGGTAGGCATCCAGCCCCCCCTGGCTAAGGGTGGTAGTAGTGGTAGGCATCCTGCCCCCCTGGCTAAGGGTGGTAGTAGTGGTAGGCATCCTGCCCCCCTGGCTAAGGGTGGTAGTAGTGGTAGGCATCCTGCCCCCCCTGGGTAAGGGTGGTAGTAGTGGTAGGCATCCTGCCCCCCTGGCTAAGGGTGGTAGTAGTGGTAGGCATCCTGCCCCCCTGGCTAAGGGTGGTAGTAGTGGTAGGCATCCTGCCCACCCTGGGTAAGGGTGGTAGTAGTGGTAGGCATCCTGCCCACCCTGGGTGAGGGTGGTAGTAGTGGTAGGCATCCATCCCCCCTGGCTCAGGGTGGTAGTAGTGGTAGGCATCCTGCCCCCTGGCTAAGGGTGGTAGTAGTGGTAGGCATCCTGCCCCCCTGGGTAAGGGTGGTAGTAGTGGTAGGCATCCTGCCCCCTGGCTAAGGGTGGTAGTAGTGGTAGGCATCCTGCCCCCCTGGCTAAGGGTGGTAGTAGTGGTAGGCATCCAGCCCCCCTGGCTAAGGGTGGTAGTAGTGGTAGGCATCCTGCCCCCCCTGGCTAAGGGTGGTAGTAGTGGTAGGCATCCTGCCCACCCTGGGTAAGGGTGGTAGTAGTGGTAGGCATCCTGCCCCCCCTGGGTAAGGGTGGTAGTAGTGGTAGGCATCCAGCCCCCCCTGGCTAAGGGTGGTAGTAGTGGTAGGCATCCTGCCCACCCTGGGTAAGGGTGGTAGTAGTGGTAGGCATCCTGCCCCCCCTGGGTAAGGGTGGTAGTAGTGGTAGGCATCCTGCCCCCCTGGCTAAGGGTGGTAGTAGTGGTAGGCATCCTGCCCCCCCTGGCTAAGGGTGGTAGTAGTGGTAGGCATCCTGCCCACCCTGGGTAAGGGTGGTAGTAGTGGTAGGCATCCTGCCCACCCTGGGTGAGGGTGGTAGTAGTGGTAGGCATCCAGCCCCCCCTGGCTCAGGGTGGTAGTAGTGGTAGGCATCCAGCCCCCCTGGCTAAGGGTGGTAGTAGTGGTAGGCATCCTGCCCCCCTGGCTAAGGGTGGTAGTAGTGGTAGGCATCCTGCCCCCCTGGCTAAGGGTGGTAGTAGTGGTAGGCATCCTGCCCCCCTGGCTAAGGGTGGTAGTAGTGGTAGGCATCCTGCCCCCCTGGCTAAGGGTGGTAGTAGTGGTAGGCATCCTGCCCACCCTGGGTAAGGGTGGTAGTAGTGGTAGGCATCCAGCCCCCTGGGTAAGGGTGGTAGTAGTGGTAGGCATCCTGCCCCCCTGGGTAAGGGTGGTAGTAGTGGTAGGCATCCTGCCCCCCTGGGTAAGGGTGGTAGTAGTGGTAGGCATCCTGCCCCCCTGGCTAAGGGTGGTAGTAGTGGTAGGCATCCTGCCCCCTGGGTAAGGGTGGTCGTTGTGGTAGGCATCCTGCCCACCCTGGGTGAGGGTGGTAGTAGTGTTAGGCATCCAGCCCCCCCTGGCTAAGGGTGGTAGTAGTGGTAGGCATCCTGCCCCCCCTGGGTAAGGGTGGTAGTAGTGGTAGGCATCCTGCCCACCCTGGGTAAGGGTGGTAGTAGTGGTAGGCATCCTACCCACCCTGGGTGAGGGTGGTAGTAGTGGTAGGCATCCTGCCCCCCCTGGCTAAGGGTGGTAGTTGTGGTAGGCATCCTGCCCACCCTGGGTGAGGGTGGTAGTAGTGGTAGGCATCCTGCCCCCCCTGGCTAAGGGTGGTGGTAGGCATCCAGCCCCCCCTGGGTGAGGGTGGTAGTAGTGGTAGGCATCCAGCCCCCCTGGGTAGGGGTGGTGGTGCGCATTCAGGCCCCTGTGTGCATATGTGGCATTGGTGATGGGCATCCCGCCCCTATGGTGCTGCTGTTGCTGGTGTAAGTATATTCTGCATCCCTCTGTGTGTGTGTGATGTGTCGTGTACGTGTTGTATGTGTTTTGTGGTTGGTGTCTGGCTTACCTTCTGCGCCGTACGCGTCCGTGCCTGTTCCGGTAGTAAATGTAGAATATCGGTATGATCGGGACGAAGGGATTCATGGTTGGTTCGTGTCGTTCGTCCTTCTCGTTGCTTCGCGTCGACCTCGTCGCTTCGCCTCGTCCTCGTCGCTTCGCCTCGTCCTCGTCGCTTCGCCTCGTCCTCGTCGCTTCGCGTCGTCCTCGCCGCTGCCGTGTTCGTCTCGGAGCCGTAGATCGTGTTGTGGCGCGAATCGGAGCTTATGTGCGCCTCTCCCGGATGCTTTGACGTGCCGTGCGTAGCGACGGGTTCGGCGCGTACGGAAAGCGCATCGTACTCGTTCGGCCGGACGGAGCTGCATTTTCCCTTCCGTGCGACTCGATTCAGCGTTTCCGGATTTGCCTCGGTCGGGGAACAGGACCTGGTTTGGGTGAGTACGGCTCGGCCGGATTCTTTGCTGTTGTGCGCATCGTACTTACTCGTTCGGTGTGCTGTACGGATCGGTCGGGAAACAGGCTTTCGCATGGCTTTTTTCCCGACCGAATGGTGTTGGGTGCGCCTCCCACCGAGATCGGAATAGGCCCCTAAGTGTTTCATCTGACATTCATTGACTAAGATGAATACCAGGTTCCATCTAGAAATTAGGTTGAAATCCTGCTTCTATCACGCACATCTACGGAAATACGAACAACACAATCAAATTTAAACAAATTTTTGTAGTCCCTGTTCTGCATTGTAGTGATCTTCATTGAAGTTATTAAAGTTAGAATAATTCCCTGTTGCCTGCCAGGACCCCACAATATTTTATATCCAATATATGTAAGTTCAGTCCCATTTAGCAAACATAACAAGCCAGGGAGAAGCTGGTGTCATTTATAACTTTGATGAAGATCACTACAATGCAGAACCATTACTACAAGTAAGTAATCATTTCTCCTGCATTGTAGTACATTAATTGATATCATAAACGGTAGAATGGAGTAGCAAGCAAATCCACAGTTAACTTGCAGATCATAACAGGACAAAAAAGTGAATAAAAAAAAAAATAAGTAAGTAGACATCTATGGCCTGATTTAAAGTTTAGCGGGCAGGTACTTTGTTATAAACATGACAGATATCACGACCACCTTAATACAAATGCCATAGCATATAATGCTCTTGTAATAGGCAGGATATCTTTCATGGTTGTATGACGTTACAACGCATGCCATTACAACGTATGCCGTTACAACGCGTACCTTTACCCCGACTTGCTGTCGGTGGCGCGCTGGAAGTTGGAATAGTATCATTTACTATTCCAACTCCAGTGTGTGCAACAGTAGGGAAGGTATTGGAGTTAACTCCAACACCTTCTACCCCTGCAACAAGCCTTTCGCGTTGTAACGACATGCGTTGTAATGGCATGCGTTGTAACGCTTCCGTTGTAAAGGCTGTTTCCCATCTTTCATGTTTGTGATGGAGTGCCAAACTCTAAACCACTCCCATAGCCTTTCGAAAGTCTCAATCGAAAAGGGTTTGAGAGTAGCCTAACCTACAATTGTGTCAGTTTTTATATCAGAATCAAGGCACCAGTGCCTTGTAAACATATGCACTTATTTCCAAGTGGCAACCGTGCACATGTCTACTGAAAGTATGTTTCTCAACAAAGCCTTGGTAGCTGCTTTTCCTCTAGTGCAATGGACTTCAAGTTTCCTTGGAAGGAGCTTGTTTGCCAATTGGCAACAAAGAGAAATACAGGTACAGGAGATACTATCCAGCGAGCGAGAAATTGTTTAGATGTGGGTAAACCTGTACGCATGTAACCATAATTAATAAAAAACCTAATGAGACCTATTGAAGGTTTCAGTCTTTAAAAATAGAAATGTAGCATGCTCCTTCTATCCAAAGAGTGACTTTCATGTTATCCCATTTTACCAAGGAGGCTCTGGCTTTGGCTACTCCCTTAATTAACTCCAGCAGTTCCTTGTTATTGAATCAGAAAGGTTTCACAGATACGTTTAAGGAGGTTTTTGATAAGTGTCAGACTTTTGTTGTGGCTACTATGGAACTTTTAACATTAGGACCAGGTTCCAGAAAGATTATACCCTTTATTAGTTACTTTGAGCAATTGCACTCTGTGGCTAATTGGATGGATAGAGTAGCTGCTGCTGCTTTCTACAGAAGAAGGCTTGAAGGTTCACTGGCATTGGCTGTGAATCAACGAACTGATGACTAATTGATTTAATATTACGTAAATGGAGGAGCAACAGATGGTTCACAAGAAAGAAAAGAGATGAAGCCTCAAGATTTGAATTGCCACAATCTCACGTGTTGGGAAAGGTGGAAGACAAACCTATGCAAATTGGTTCAGTCTGTCAATCATTAATATCAGAGAATAAGAGACAAGAAGGTGAGAAGGATTGTGTCTGTGTTGTGCAAAGAAAGAACATTATGTGCATACTGCCCACAGTGGTAGAACAGCTACAGAGCAGACCTATCATTTTCAAATCCAATGTGAGCATATCCACAGGACAAGACGTTGCATCAAAACACACAGGTTTGAATTTAAAGGTACACATTACAACTGCAAGTGGTCCCAAAACCTATATGGTTTTTATTGACAGCAGTACCTCTGGTAGTTTTGTTGATCAGAAGTTTTTTCAAGATCACAAGATTAGATTACAAGCGAAGACATTAGATAAGACCATACAAGGCCCTGATGGGAAACCCTTGATATCAGGTGACGGGTAGTGGGAAACAAAACCCCTCCTAATGGCCCTCCAAAATGGGCATGTGGAATCACTAACTTTTGTTTTCATCGCCTATAAGAAAGTGGGTTTTTAGCTAAAGGGATAAAGACCCTTCTCAAGTGCAACCACAATCCTTGTCAGGATGAACGACAAAAGTCACGAAATTAACTGTGTTTAACCCTCAGATAGCTTGGCACAAAAGCAGTCAGGCTTAACTTAGAGGCACTATGTTAAGTATTTACGCTGCACACAAATGGTAATAAAGTGAAGATGCAACACAAGAAAATTCCCACACCAATTTACAAAAACAGACAACAATTTTAATTGCATTTAATAAATAAAATGAGACCAAAACGACAAAAATATTATCATTAGAACTTGAGATATTGAATATCGAAGTTTTAGGTAAGTATAGCACCAAAAAGCACACAGCGCCACTTGCGGTTATCTGGTCATGCTAGACGGGGAGAAAGTCCCAAGTTCAGGCCAACCCGCGATGGAGCATGGGCCACCTACCGGGACCAGGTTAGTCACGCCGAAAAAGTTACCTTCTCAAAGTCTGGCGCGAATTGTTCAAAACTTCAGGATTTCACAGGAGGAGCTCAAATGATACCAGCCAAGGGTCCAGGACCCGTTGAGGCACCTCTTTTATGGATCAGGCACTCACACTAGCAAAGACCAGCAGGGCTCAGGCTGGTCCAGTTTCAGGTCCAGTTGCAGATCCAGGCAGGCCCAGTGTCAGCAGATAAGCTGGGCAGTTACAGGGAGGCCTCTGGAACTAACCATTGGAGTCACTCAGGTAGCCTGGAATAAAGGGAGCAGGACCATTCTTCCTACTCAGAGAGCAGGGCAGGCCTCAAACAGCAGGGCAGTCCTTCGGGGAACAAGGCAGGCCTCTGGGGAACAAGACAAGCCTCAAGCTGCAGGACAGTCCTCTGGAGAACAAGGCAGTCCTTATTCTCTAATGTCTGTAGATTCAGAGTGTACTGATGAGTGGCTCTAAAGGTCCAATATTTATACCTGTTGCAGCCTTTGAAGTGGGGGGATTCCTTTGTGTGTGTGTGCTGTGTGCAGCGCTTTGAAATGTAAGTGGGATAGGGAACAGCTCCACCCCAGACATCCTGACTGGATGGCCCATCCTGCCAAAAGCTACTTCCCTTTTGTTCACTGTCTAGGCTAAATACATACTCTTAATGGGGGAGCCATTCACAGGCCCTGGCAGCTGGAAACTCCTAGAAGCCTTAGAAACTTTTGGAAAGGAGAGTGCCAGCTTTCTAAAAGTGGTTATTTCAAAACTGTAATCTAAACTCTGACTTTACCATTAACGAGCATTTTAAATTACAATGAATTTGAGTCTAAACTTGTCATTTCTACCTGTTTCCAATCAACATTTTGCACATAATAAATGTAGTAAGGCAACCCAATGTTAAACTATGAAAGAGGTAGGCCTTACATTAGTGAAAAATGAATTTCGAGCTTTTTCACTACCAGGGCAGATAGAACTTAGAAATACATGTGCCACTTTTTAAATACAATGCACCCTTGACTATAAGTTGTTTAGGGCCTGCCTTTGGGTGAATTATATGTCTAAACAAGCATTGGCATAGCCAATAGGTCTTGCCTTTGGGACCTTATAAGTGGTTAGTCATGCAGCGAGGGTAGGAGAGAACTGGGGCAGTGCGCTCAGGTACTCTACTCGGGGAGGGGAGGGAAGAGGTAGACGAGCTCGTGAGCAGGAGCACGGATTCACATTGAGGGTAATGTAATAGGACAGAAAGGCTGTTTGTAACAGTGGGCAGAGTCTTGAAGAAGGGACCTCTCCTTGATAAAGATCTCAGTAAACCACTTCAGCAGTGCACCCTGTGCTGTGCTCAAACACAGGGACACAATCAATGTCAGAAAATGCACCCAGAGTCCTAGCCGAGTCTTTTCTTTCCCTAGTCAGCTCCTCTATCTTAATCATTAGGGAGGTCCCAGGGACCTCTCTATTTATCCTCCTGGCCATTAAGCTTCCATGAGGTGGTAAAGTTGGAGACAACATATCACAGAAAGAGCGGCAGGAACAGGGACAAAGGGAGGGGTGGACACTGGCGGAGAAGGTCGGGTTTCAGGTTGCTAGGTGTGCCATGTTACGTCAGAGGGCGGCATGTTATTTAACCCTGCAGAGACTGGCAGGCATACTAAATCAAGGGGGATTTCCCCTTCTCTTCATTAGTTTAATTATCAATAGTGCAGCAGGTGCATGGGCACCGGGACCCACTGAACTTCAATTTCTGTTTCTCTTTCATTACCCAAACTGGGGACATGGGGGTCTGGATTCCTTTTTTTTTTTATATGTAAAGCTGACTTCTCAGAACTGTGTATTCATATATTTCTGCTTTGTCTACGAGCAGCCACGGGCTTGTGGGTGCTGGCAGACTCCTTAATCGATGTCACCACCTATGGGGCGCCGTGAGGCTCCGCCATGCCACCCCCTCAAGGAGCGCCTTTCGCTTCGTATTGTTTGTGGCAGCCAGGCAGCCATGTAAGGTTGGGTAACATGATCCGGTGCCCACTCTCCGCTCCCTCTGGCAGGGCCCGGTGCGCTCAGCACATTTGGTGCTTTTGTGCACGGGCAGCAATGCATGCTAGACGACGCTCCCCCGTCTGCGCGAGGCAGCAAATCAGGCGCGGTGGGAGCTCCTGAGACCTGTCAGCAGCAGGCTGAGGCTGGGCGCGCTTCTGGGAGCGCCTCATCAACACCACTTACAGGCAGGGGAGGAGGCGGTGCGCGCAGCGCGCTCTCACGCCACAGGCGAGCAGAAGTTACAATGGAAAGTGCACAGAAATGAAATTACCGGCCACGTCCTAGTCAGACAAGGAGCAATAGCAGCCCCAACTGGCAGGGGAAAAGAGCGAGCAGGCGCAACAATTTCTTTCTGGGTGTAAACGGCGCCCTGTCCTGGGTGCGCGGACTTGGGCTTTTGACTATTCACTGCGGATTTGGATGCTGGCACACAGGCGGAAAGTGACCCGGCCTCGCACGTTCACCCTGTAAAATGAGCGAGGAGGCGAAGGAGAAACATGCCAAGCACGCCCACAGGAAGAAGAAAGGAAACAAGCGCGGCCGCGAAAGGGAAAGCGAACGCGCTATAAATTAGTAACCTGATCCACGACCAGCTGCCAGCCTGCGCGCCGCTGCTTGCTCCCGAGACCCAAAGGCCATGGGAGTGAACGTTTAGAGGAAAGGCGGGACATGCACCCGTCTTTGGCCATTTGCGTGCTTTCATTATTGAAAGCCACACGCAAAGGCCAATGGAATGTGTGGGAGGAGTCCGACCCACACGGAGAAGTCTCTGGGAAGTCTGGAGTGATTCCAAGAGGCCCTCTCCTAGAGCAGCGCATGCGCGCTGCGCTAGGCTCGACCTAAAAAGGAATGTTTAGGCCTGGCAAAAGGTTTATTTTGCCAGGTTGAATTAGCAGTTTTAAAACTGCACTACAGGGTGCAGTGGCAGACCTGAGGCATGTTTTAATAGGCTACTTTACTGAGTGGCACAATGAGTGCTGCAAGACCACTACTAGCATTTATTTGCAGGATCTGGGTACATGTAGTACCTTATACTAGGAACTTTGAAGTAAATTAAATGTGTCAATCAGCTACAGGAATTTTACCATGTTTTAGAGAGAGGGCACACACACTTTAGTACTGGTTAGTAAAGTGCACAGAGTCCTAATGCCCACAAAAACAATTTCAGAAAACATGGAGGGGTGAAGGCAAAAGGTTTGGGGGTGACCCTGCAGAGAGGGCTGCGTCCAACACAATGCCTTCCAGCCAAAATCAAAACCTTGATGGACTTCCCAAATTTGGCAATATAACATGGGAAATGAGCCTCTTCTGTAGTGGCACTTGTCAGTTCTATGCCCCTCTGAACCTAGTTGGATCCCTCTGTCACTCCTCTCCTGAGGCACAAGACTCAGCCATGGGAAACCCTTCTCCTCGCCTGTGGACCTCATCTGTGAGACTCCTAACCTTTTGTAGGCAGACAGTATTACCATAGCCAATAAAGTGATGTAGCCCATTCCACCACTTGGATCAGGCTTCTGTCCCCAATCCAAGGAAAACTCTGCCCATAAGGACAGCAACTAACAGAGGCCACTGACAGCAGTCAGTGTCAAGCCCCAGGCCATTTACTGCTAGGTGGATGATCCAAGTTGTTGCCCTGGGTAGGCTTCACTTCCAGTCTTGGGGCTGACAAAGAGTTTCCTAATGCTCTTGAGGGTTCTCTGACCTCTGATAGTTTTTCAAGATGTTAGGTACCCTACGTCCACTCTCCCTCCCAACAGTCCAGGGGTGATAGCTGAAACTGGTTCTCCTGCCTAGGGTCTGTGCCCTAAGGCTGAACACAGGACAGGGATGAGCATTTCAACCCCATGCACCACCCATCCGGACCCTGAACCTTCCATTTGGAACTGGTACCCCAGAAATCTGAGCTTTCAGAGCACCCGGGGCAGCTGCCCCTTCCAGCTCTTTCAACACCGGTGACAATTCATTTCCCAGGACAGAGTCAAAGGGCATCTGGGGACTCACAATGATCCTCCTTTGGGTCACCTCCCTACCTCATTACAGGGACACCAGAGTCATAAGGCAGAAGAAGTCCTGCACATGGGCCTGTCCGGGATACTCATCTGGGAAAATCAGCCTTTCCACTACCATGGTCTGGCTGGCACCGGTGTCCCTCAGCGTAGTGACAGGGGTCCCATTCACTGTGACCTGGTGGAAGTGACAACACTCACCATCAGGGATCACAAGTGCACCCTATGAGTCTATCTCTCAACTAAAAGAGACAAGGGAATGTCCCTGGGGATCCCCTAAGGCCACACTGGCCACCCATTATGAGCTCCCACTAGTGGATGATTTTTTAGAACACAGTCCCCCTGCTTGTGCCCTAACTGGGGACACTCTAAGTAGCGGGCTAGAATTGGGCCCTGGCCACCGCCCACAAGAACACCCCCCTTTGTTTTTCAGAAGAAGCATGTGAACCCTTTTCTCTCCTCCTTATTCTGGGAGCTGTCTGTGTCACTCTAAGCCTCCCCCTCACTCTGCTGGGGAAACCTGAACAGCCTTTTTTGGGGTCACTACCAGGTACCTTCTTACAGACCCTGGTGCTAAGGCAGCAGCCCGTCTCCTTGCAAAGCTCTCGGGGTCAGTGAGCTTGCCATCTAGTAGGTGTTGGCACAGCTCTGTAAAACAATGGTTGAACATGTGCTCTTTGGCAATCATATTGTACAGCCCCTTATAATCATGCACATCATTTCCCTTTACCCAACCATCCAATGCCTTGCAAAAGTGATCCACAAAATCCAGCTAGGACAGTTGGAGCGACTTCTGGCTGTCCGTAAACTTCTGCCTATACTTTTCAGGAGTGAGCCCATATGAAATGAAAAAGAAATTTATAAAGCGCAATACAATTAACCGAAGGTGTCAAGGCGCTAGCTCATCAGGTAAGAAAATATGCTGTGAGGTCTTAGTTCAGAGTCATAGGTTAAACAGCCATGTCTTTAGAGCTTTCCTGAAAACTAGTAGGTGAGGTTCGTCTTTTAACCTCTGGGGAAGAGAATTCCAGAGTCTGGTCGTACCGACCAGAAAGCTTCTGCCGCGCCAGGAGCTTTTCTTGAACCTAGGAATCACCATGTTGTGGGACTGAGCTGAGCGTAAATGGCGCGTAGGAACATACTGCCGAAAGTTCTTCTTAAAAAAGGCTGGTCCTATGTCATGAGTTGCTTTAAATGCTATGCAAAGAGCTTTAAACTCAATGCGTCTCTTCACTGGTAGCCAGTGTAGTTCTTTTAGGGCAACAGTGGCCGATTTATGCTTGGGAATATCCAACAGGGTGCGTGCAGCGGCATTTTGTACAATCTGTAGTTTAGTCAAGCATTCAGACCTAAGGTTGATAAAAAGACCATTGCAGTAGTCGGCTCTGGACAAGACCAGAGCAGAGATCACTAGCTTGCGTAGGTTGACAGGGATGAAAGGAAGGATTTTTCTCAGTAGTTTTAATGTGTAAAAGGATGCAGAAGTAACCTGGTTCACATGACCTTCGAATGTATGCTTGGAATCAAAGATCCTGACAAGAGTGTCCTTCATGAGGGAAAGTCTCCCTTCCCTAGGGTCAACACTGCATTCCTCCATGCACGGGGAATGTACCGCCAGAGACTGGCTCCCCAATCATCTTCAGGGACCCCATGCATGTCCAAGGCAACATCAAAGGCCTCAAACCACCTGTCAATGTGATACCCCACAGCAAAGTTAGGTACCAGGTTCTTGGGAATGTGGACCTGCCTGTCTCCATTGGGCACTGGGGTATCGCTGCCACCATTGCTGCTGGACTTTCACGTCCAGCTCCTTAAGACTCAATTCATGAGCCATCACAGTTTTTCTGTTTTCCAAGGCCTCATTTGCCAATTTGACCTACAGGGCCAATCTCCTCTCCTCCAAAGCCCTCTTGGCAGCAGCCGCCTCCTTGGCTGCCTCCAGGTTCATCTTGGCCAGCTGCAGCTTAAGCTCCCTCTCAGCCTTCCTGTCTTCAAGTTCCTAAGGGTACAGGCTGTGAGACGACACAACGCTCCCAGCCTCACTCCTGTGGGCAAGTTGTCCTCCTCCTCCGTGGGGTGCTGCAGCCCAGGGCCTGTGGTTAGGCTCTCTTCCTCCTCCTTCTCCTCCAAATCCACCTCCTCCTCCTCAAGATCATGATCCTTTTACTCCTCAGGAGTGGCCTGCATACTTCTGACTTCCTCAAAGGCTCTGAGGGCTACCTTGAGGTCCACCTTGTTGACTTTCCTTCCCACATTCAGTCCCCTCTCCTTGCAAAGTCACTGCAGCTCTGTCTTGCTGAGGCTGTCAACAGTGATCAGTTCCATCTCCATTGTAGTGAAAAGGAAGTGAGTCAAACTTAAATTTGGAAAAAGGTAAAAATAGCTAAATCAAATACTAAGGGGAATTTAGGAAAAAAAACGAATTGGATGTCAGATTACTTTCAAGGATTTTAGTGTTAGACCAATCACTAAGTGGCACTGCACAACTACAAGCACTGAATCCCACCGCTTACACCAATATAAGAAACTGGGTTTTTAGCTGGTCACTTTTCTGAAATACAGTAATATTTTTTAATATTGCTTTCCATTGTTTCTCTATGGGCCAGAAAATAGCAATGAGGTACTAATTACTGTAAGGACATGTTAACTTGAAATTTCCACCTACTTTCAAATACCATGCACCCTGCCTTGTAGGCTACAAGGCCTACATAGGGATGACTTATTAATATTTAAAAGGAAAAGGAAGGTTTTCACCTGTAAAAAAGGTTTTTTTTGACAGGTCAATTTGTAGTTTATACACTATTAAAGTCAGGCCTGCAGTCATATTTGCACTGCCACTGTAGTGGATGATATATTAGCTGCTGAAGTCCACTAGTGGCATTTAACTTCCAGGCGCTGCTGGGTACACATTTTACCATATAATAGGTGTAGGAAATTGGGTTGTTGGTTGACTGGGGTGTAAGTCCTGGTCAAGTATCTATCCTTGTCAGGGTAAGGCACAAGCGAGCCCCAAATTAACCTGTGCTCACCCCCTTGGTAGCTTGGCACAGAGCAGTAAGGTTTAACTCGGAGGCAATGTGTAAAGTATTTGTGCAACACTTCAAACAGCAAAGCAGTGCAAACACACCACAAAAGAGCCCACAACAGATTTAGAAAAATAAGAGTAATTTTTAATAAATAAAACAAGACCAAAACAACACAAATCTAACTAGGCAAACCAGGGATATTGAATTTTAGAGTTTTAAGTGCAAATAGAGCCAAAAAGCACGAAGAGCCAGCTGTGGATATCTGGGTGGGCGGGACTGGGACGAAGTCACAAGTTCATACCAACCGCAATGGAGTGTTGGCAGGCTTCCGAGACCCAGGTAATCCCATTGAACAGAGTACCTTAAATCCTGGTTGCAAAGTGTTGCATGGATCCGTGTCAAAGATGCGTTGCACAGCCAAAGCGATGCATCGGTTCTGAGATGCGGCGAGGCTGTGGTGTGAGGTCCTGTTGTGTCATTGTCGATGATCCTATCGACGAGGCTTACGAGGCGAAGTCCGGTGCTGGGGACGCGTTGGTTCCCAGGAGGTGTGACGTTGCAAAGCAGAGTCTGGCGTTGTTGTTGAGGCTGCCGTCGATGGGAGATGTGAGGACCTGGGCTGTGGAGGTTCTGGGCCATTGGGGTGATGCGTCGGTTCAGAGGACTGCGGAGGTGATGAGTGTCTTTGCGACGGGGCTAATCCATGCAGCGGAGCATATGTGTCAGTTTTGACAAGATGCATTGGTTACGCTGGCAAGCACCTTGGGTCCATTTCCAAGGGTCCAGGGTCCAGGACTGGGGTGACACCACTTGGCAGGGTAGACTCACAGGCAGGGCCGGGCTGGAAACCCAAAGCAGCCCTGGCAATTTGGTCGGACTGGCCCCCACTTCTGGGGAGGTGGGGGGCAAGCAGGAAGCACTGCTGCTTAACAAAACCGGCCCCCAGCACTGCTGCTTTTCTTACTGGGGAAAGATATTGCAGCATTGCTGCAAAACCTGCCCCCAGTAACAAAACCGGCCTCCACTGCTCCAAAACCGGCCCCCAGCCTTCCAGACATACACCCGATACCCGCTTCAGCCAGTCTGGCCCTGCTCACAGTTGGCAGAGTCCAGGTGCAGGTGCAAAGTTGTTGGAAGTTTGTTATGTCCCTGAGGACTTAGATCAGGAGGACAGCCTACTAGCCCTTGGAGTCACTCTGGGTTCTGGATTCAAGAGATGCAGGTCCAGTCCTTTTCACCCAGGCAAGAGGGCAGCAGGTCAACACAGCAGGGCAGCAGTTCTTTCAGAGCAGCAGTCCAGCAGAGTGGCAGTCCTTTCAGCAGCACATCAGTCCTTCAGAGTATCCACCGATCCACAACTGTACTGAAGTGGTGGTGTCTGAGGTCCTTCTTGTATACACAGTAGGGCCTTTGAAGTGGAGAGAAGCTTCTAGAGGTATGTCTTTGAAGTGCGAATATGCCCTGCCCTTCCTGCCCTGGCTCCAGACTAACTACAGGGGGTATGCAGCCCTTTGTGTGGGGACAGACACATCCTATTCAGGTGTAAGTGAGACTGGGCCCAGCTCCTCCCTCCCATCCTGCCAGTGATGGCCCAGTCAGTCACAGCTAAGCTCCCATTGCGTGTGGCTGTCTAGGAGGAATCCACAAAGCCCAACCACCAACGACAACCAGTCATGTGACCAGAAACAGGCTGCAGGCACCAAATGGCTACGGGAAGAAATTGGCAAGTTTCTAAAAGTATAATATAACTAAGCAGCAACGCCTGGCATTGAGAAAACTACAAAATGATAACACAATAGTTATCAAACAGGCAGACAAAGGAAGAGTAGTCGTGATTTGGTCCAAAGAACATTATGTTAAAGAAGGCCTAGGCAAGTTTTAGATCAAGAGTTTTACAAACAATTCCCACAGATCACACAAAAACTATTCAAGGAGAAAAGAAGGCTTCGATAATGGGTTCATTGGCACTAAGGAATTAGAATTTCTTAAAAAATCAAACCCACGCATCCCAGTGATGTACTTCCTTCCGAAGATTCATAAAGATGCATTAAACCCCCCGGGGCGACCAATCGTCTTGGGCTGCAATTCTTTGTTGGAACCCATCTCAAAATATGTTGATACTTTTCTCCTGCCTTTCATAAATGAAGTGCCATCATACTTGCGAGACACCACTGATTTCATGAATAAAATCGAAGGCTTGAGATTTGATTCCCATACACAATGATTGTTAACCTTCAAAGTGGTCTCTTTATACACCCAAATTTCACAGGACGAAGGCCTGTAAGCCATAGAAATGTATTTGGAAACAAGATACAGACCACATCTAGTTCCCACCAGATTTATCCTTGACCTGGCATGTCGTGCATTGAAAAGGAATTACTTCAAATTTGATGATAAATTCTTCTTCCAGATCAAAGGAACTGCAATGGGGTGATGGCGATCCTCTATGTGGCCCAATCTGATGGAAAATTCATACATAATAACAACCCTTTCCAGACCAAACTTGCAAGCCGGCTAAGATTCATAAAAAAACGTCTTTTTTATTTGGACAGGTGAAAAAAAGATTTAGACCAGTTCCACCAATGGTTGAATAACAGAACGTCTGACATAAAATTCAGCATGAATACGAACAATAAAGCAATTACCTTCTTAGATGTAGAAGTCAAAGCTCTGGAAGAGCAGCTGACCACAACTTTGTATCGAAAACCAACAGATGACAATAATGTCTTACATTATGAAAGCTTCCATCCATTAAGTTTCAAATATAATTTGCCATATGTGCAAATTTTAAGGATTCAACACAATTGCAAGAAAGAGGATTATTTCCATCATGCAACGATTCTGTCATCGAAATTAAAGGAAAAAGAGTATCCTTGCAAGCGTGTCAAAAATTCATTAAAGCAAGCTTGGTACACTCCTCGAGAAAGCCTGCTAGAGAAGAGAGAAAGAAACTGCCAAGAACGGCTTATATGTTTCTCTACATATTGTCCTCAAATTAATCACTTCAAATGAATCATACAAAAAACTGGCATCTGTTGTCAAACCTGGATAGTACATTCGAGCGGCCTCTAAGGGTACTTAAAAAAACCTCAAATATTGGTAAACATCTTGTGCTAGCATATACTCCCCCTACATCAATAAAAAGTAATCTGAGACAACACTGGAAGTTACCTCCCCTGCACGAGCACCACAAATGTCGGAAATACATTGCTTGTGACCAAACAATCATATGTTCGGAGATTGCACTGGATAACATCAAATGGAAAAACATAGCGTTCTCAAACTGTAAGATGAAAAATGCGGTATATGGTATAATTTGTGCATGTCAGAAACTTTTCTTTGGAAATACTAACCAGGAAATTTGCCAGCGGATTATACAATATAAATCAAGAATCCACCAGAAAGAAGTTTCAGCTCCGTTGGTGAACCATTTCCACGATTGAAACCACTCTGAAAATTATTTCAAATGATTGGTTCTGTTGGCCATTCAGCTAACCCCAGAGGTGGTGACTTGTATAGATGTTTAAATCAAATAAAGGCCTATTTGATTTTACAATTGAACACAGCAATCAGTGGATTAAATGAGATGTCTGAACTTCAAAATTTGTCCAGACAATGGTACAAATGTAACTCACAATACATATTTTATTCATCTTTTATGATTTTTTGAGGAAGATATAAGTTTGAATATAGTAAAGTGAGACTTCCGTTTTCAAACGTCTTGAAAGCATAATGAATGAAGTACAAAAACCAAGCTACCATGCTCGCGTGGAGTAAGCTGTAAGTAAAAACTTCCAGGTTCGATCCCCGACCACAGGAAGTGAACCTTGCAATATAAGGGCAAAACAGCTTAAAAGAATAAGAAAAAAAACCTGCTACATTTAGATGCTGACACATGCGACCGCAGCTCAAAGGACGCACCCTGCTAACTCCGCTGGGATACAAACACTCACGGAACAATTGCTTGGTTGAATAAAGTAAGTTCTCCCCACTGTAAAAAAAGCTAATAAGTGAAATCTTAAGCCAAGAACAGTATGCGAATTTAGGATTAAAGTGCCATTTTTTGTTCTTCTCTTTTCCCTCCTTATAACTAAGACGGCAACGAAAATACTGATACCAAAAGCCGCAAGCCGAAGACCAATGCTAACATTCAGGCATTCCGCCATAGATTAAGTGAGTCTTTTTTCGATTTCCCCAAATAATGGACAGTAACTCCAATTTAAACCACAACCCCCATTTAGAACAGAATCTAATAAAATGGTGCTGTTCTCTTTCCATTTTTTTTTTAAAAAAAAGGTTAATAAACAGTCAAAACTGAAAAACTAATAAAAACTGGACACAATATAAAAATAAGGTAAAAACAAATGAGAGGGGACAAATTCAAATCAAATACCCCACAAGATTAATGTGATATTAATAGTTTTGTTTCACTTTTTAATTTATTCACAGCCCTCCCCAGTTCTGGGTCCTGAGGAGACCCCAAACCCATGGCGTTCGAAACTCGTCTACACTGTGCATTAGGGAGTTGAATGAACCAACCTTCATTTGGAGATAACTCTCAAACATTAGGGTCTCTCCTTGGTTTAATTAATGATTTGCTACAACCCCTGTTAATGCTTGATTTTTTAGGAGTATGGACAACCGAAAACATATGCTATTCCTTATATTTAGTGATGAGAACTGGTGAATTGTAATGCATCCCAAGTACTGTTGATTTGTTTTGAATTCTTTGTTTTGCACATATATAATTAGAATTTTGGTACAAGACCAATGTGTAATGTGGGATTAATAAGTATGTCAGACGGAATTGAAGTGTAAGCTACTCATATACATGATATGATATGTCAAATATTCTAATGAAAATTGATGAAGATGAATTGTGAAAAACAATGTGATCATGCTAATTAAAATTCTTGATCATGTAATACGTTTTTGTGCTTGAGATTGTTTCAGGCAAGGTACATTGTTTCAGTGTTTAACTTTCTAAAAGTGGCATTTTCAGAATTGCAATTTAAACTGCGACGTCACCAAAAGTTAGGGGTTTAAATTGTGATTCCAGAGACACCAAACTTGAAGGGGGTTATATCTTCCCATTGGGAAATTACACTTTTAAAAGGTAATAAGGTAATCCCCATGCTATCCTATGGGAGAGATAGGCCTTGCAGTAGTGTAAATCGAACTTAAGAGTATTTCACACCCAAGACATGTGAACCTTAAAAGTACATGTCAAAATTCTTAAATACACTGCACTCTGCCCTTGGGGCTGTCCAAGGCCTACCATAGGGGTAACTTATATGCATTAAAAAGGAAGGTTTGGGTCTGGCAAAAGGATTATTTTGGCAGGTTGAAATGGCAGTTTAAACTGCACACATAAGCTCTGCAATGGCAGGCCAGGGACATGTTTAAAAAGCTACTTAAGTGGGTGGCACAATCAGTGCTGCGGGTCCACTAGTAGCATTTAATTTACAAGCCATGTGTACCTATAGTGCCACTTTAATAGGGACTTATAAGCACATTAAATATGCCAATTGGGTATAAGCCAAAATTACCATGCTTTAAGGAGAGAGCACAATCACTTTAGCACTGTTTAGCAGTGGTAAAGTGCACAGAGTTTCAAGTCCAGCAACAACTAATTCAGCAAAAAGTGGAGGGTAAAGGCAACATACTTTGGGGGTGACCCTGCAGAGAGGGCCAGGTCCAACAATAGGGACTAGGAGGCAAGGTAAATATACAATTAGGAATATGCCAATTCAATCATCTTTAATAGGGAACACATGCACTTTACTACTGGTTAGCAAGGGTAAAGGGCACAGAGTACTAAAGTCAGCAAAAATATAGGGTCCAGCAAAAGGTGAAAAATCCAGGGTGACCTTGCAAAAAAGGCAGATTTCCTACAATTATTATTGGAGCCTGTACTAAAAATCTCCAGCGGGTCTTTTGTGTTAGGTGCTTGCACCCACTCCCAGGAGATGGTCACCCATACAGAATGGTATAATGACTCTCCATATAGAGATGACTATTGAAGATTCGGTCTTCATTAGACTCCATGTCCTCACCTGGAGTCTGATGAAGATTGTGGCCTAATCTTGACCACTCCAGACACAGTGCATATGCCGTGCCCACGCTGTGATAGAGCATTGCGGTGTGTGCTGGAAGCACCAGTTGCTTCATCACATCCAGTAATGAAAGTACAGTTCAAGTGGTAGTCGGCACCTTAGATGGCGCTGAAGCGTCAGGTCCTTTAACTGCTCTTGCAGGTACACTCTGTGTACAGTGACCATGCCATAGTCTGCTGCCTGACCAATGCACCTCATACAAAAGCTCCCAGACCCCCGTAGGAGGGCTGATGCAGTGCCCTTTGGTGTTAATGTAAGAAAGAGGCCAGCTGTTTCTCTCCCTTTGTCAAAGCAAAATGCTGTTAAACACAGTGCTTGGCATTCCGATGGCCTACGGGCTGATCAAAAAGTGAATGGCGAACAAAGCAATCATTGAAGGAGGCTGACCACTGCTTGACTCTAATGTGCTGTCCTGTGAGCTGATCCCAAGTGTGCCTATCACTCCAACAGGACAACGGCTGAAGCCAGGGAGCTAACCCAAAGTCTTTCTATACATTATTTTATTAAAGTATGCGCATTTATTGCAAAAGGCAAACAGCTTAAGCCGAATAAGCACGTAAAAAGCAATTTCGATAAACAGGCATTCTATGAATTGGTTTCCATTAAATGGTAAATGCAAATGTTGACGTTTTCAATTACAGAGTGTAAGAAAAATGGATTCTCAGAATTGGCACTCTATGAATGTATTTTGTCTATGATTATAACAAACAGCCCATGTAATTACTAAGTAGGCATAAAGGAGACGAACGCCTCGCTACATATGTGCCTGGATTTCCCAGGATCCTTGGTATCCAGCCATTATCACCATCCATGACTCACAGATTCTTCTGGCACCAAAGCAGAGGATTGGAGGAAACAGGATGCGGAAAAGGCACCTTCAGCACCCGAGCTGGGGGACACTCTCGAGCGCCGAACGCCCTGAATAAGCACGTGTGTCTGTTTCTAAAAAGAGACGTTGTGAACTGTGCTGCCGCCAGATCCAAGTCATGTTGGCAGGAGGTCAATGAGCAGACACTGCTGTCAGTTCTGTCAGAGGTAAATCAAAGCGTGGGCAGCCATAGAGGGGGACGACCATTTTCAAACATATTCCACGTGTCTCTCTGCACGTAAAAATGTTTATTCGCTTTTGTCGTCATTGGCAGTAAGCCATATAGGAGGGGAAAAACGTGTTTTCCCGTAAGGCCACAGTTTTTCTTGTTATGTTTTTAACTGGGGAATTTTTAGGTTCTATACAGGGACCTTCCACTTTAAGACATAAGGTATACGTGCCCCCTGGAATGTTCTTATTTCACCCATACTTACATTGCTCTTATGTTTTATCACGTTTCTGTAGCCGCCCACAAAAAGATGACAAATTGATAAGCTACCGAATTTTAGGCTCGCAATTTGCCTCGTGAAGCTTATCACATATTCAGGGCTTCACTTCAACCTTGCTGGCTGTTTTTTTCTCCAAGTTTTTTTCTCTGTTGCCAAAGGGGGAGTTACCTCTTGGTAAAACTATATAGCGGAATTTCCACCACGCCTGGGCAACATGGTGGAATTGCCGTCACAAGAGATGAGCAGTGGAAATGTACCCTTAAAGTGA
The DNA here is from genome assembly GCA_963921515.1 of Calotriton arnoldi. Lineage (NCBI taxonomy): Eukaryota > Metazoa > Chordata > Amphibia > Caudata > Salamandridae > Calotriton > Calotriton arnoldi. The sequence goes on along the minus strand of CAWUFW010003461.1, from coordinate 1,719,735 downwards.
GGGTGCATTTCCAAACTCCAGACCACAAGTAATCCTGATGTGCCAGGAGATTTGACCCAGTGTGTCAGGGAAACTTGCATGGCTTTCTAAGTAATGGCTTAAATCGGATTCTTGCATTGATGCAGTGCTGCTGAAAATGGTGGCTGGTCAGCAGGCCTAAAGTGGGTGGCCAGTCCGTCACCCTTTTTAGGTGCCTACATTGTAACCCTAATGAGTGGATGGCAGCTCCTTTTTCAGATAGCTTGCTTTCCCAGCCCTCGTAACAGGGCTGTAAAAAGCAGATTAAGGCGGAGGAGACTTTGGGGCCAATTACGATGGGGGTCAGAAAAGCGTTCCTATCGCCGTGATGTCGTTGAGAAACCGCCCGCCGGGTCCGGGAATATCCGATGGTGAAATTACGATACCTGGACTGCAGAATCCCTGCGCAGCGGTCGGAAACCACAAAAAATCTGTCCGCCTCGGCAAAAATGCCTGAAACTCTGACCGATGAGGAGGGAAAAGCATTTCCACAATAACCAAACGCCGATTCCTCAGCGGTATGACCGCTGAGCAAATTATGTTGAGACCGCGGTCCTGTCGCAACGAACTCTGCATTCCGACTGCCGCGGTCATACCAGTGTAATATATAAACAAGCATTAGAAATGCAGTAGGTCTCGCATTTGCATGAGGTAGAGCTATTGGCGCTGTAAATTGCAATGTTTTCTACCCATGTGTTATGGAGTGTATGAAAGTGTATGAAGGTGGTGTTGAGTGGAATTATGTGGTTTGGATTGGGAATTGTTAGTTGTGGAATTGTGTGGTGTGCAATGGATTCGTGTAGTGGAATTATGTGGGATGGTGTGCGGTGGATATATGCGGTTAGTTATTATGTGGTATTGAGTATACTGCAATTAGGTGGAGTTAGATTGTGTGTTTTGGAGTGTAATTATGTGGCATGGTACTTGTGTTGTGAAGTGGTATGTAGTGGAGTTTAGTTATGTGGTGTGCTGTTGAATTCTAGTTCTCCTTACTGCTGTATGGAGAACAGCAGAGACAAAGGAACATTCCCACTCTTGATCTCACAGCAACTAAGAAACAAGCATTGGCATAGCCAATAGGTCTCGCCTTTGGGACCTTATGTGTTTAGCCAGAACTTTTGGCTATGTTGTAGAGCATTGTGGCTGCTGTGCATTATGTTGAAAAGTTATAATAAAAAGTGTTAAGCATTTTTGTTACCTTTATACAAACGAAGACGACATTATATACAACTGAAAAACCTGATTAAAAAAAGATTTTAACATAAAAAATGTCTTCTAGTTTTTTTGTACTTGCACTGCTGGCAACTTCTTCCTGCCTGTTCTTATGCTTGTTTGTTATAAATTTTTTTGTTATGGGGGAGCGGAACATAAATAACGGGGGAGTGGAGGTTGGAAAACAGTAATTTAATTAGAACACGAGCAGCAGACGGACACTAGGGGAGAATCAACAGATGCCAGATTCCAAGGGCAGACTGACGTGATGCTTAGGTGGTGCGCTGATGCAAAATGGTGGTGGTGAATGATGTATGCTGCTTAGGTGGTGACACTATATGGTGTGGATTGGAGGTACGTTGTGGATTGTGGAGTTCTGGAGTTGAAATATGTTGTTTGGTGTGTAATTATGCGGTGTGTATTGGAAATGTGTGGAGTTGGATTGTGTGGCCTGGAACTGTGGTGTTGAGTGAAATAATGCTTAGTGAAATTGTGTCATGGTGTGGAGTGTATTTATGTTGATTGGTGGTATGTGGTATAGAGTGCATTTATGTGGAGTGTATTTATGTTGCATTGAGTAGAGTGAAATTATGTGGCATGTAATTATGTGGCACTGAGTGGTATTATGTGGAGTGTATTTATGTTGCATTGAGTAGAGAGTAATTATGTGGCGTGTAATTATGTGGTACTGAGTGGTATGTGGAGTGTATTTATGTTGCATTGAGTAGAGTGTAATTATGTGGCGTGTAACTATGTCGCACTGAGTGGTATTTTGTGGAGTGTATTTATGTTGCATTGAGTAGAGTGTAATTATGTGACGTCTAATTATGTGCCACAGTGGTATTATGTGGAGTGTATTTATGTTGCATTGAATAGAGTGTAATTATGTGACGTGTAATTATGTGGTGCTGAGTGGTATTATGTTGAGTCTATTTATGTTGCATTGAGTAGAGTGTAAATATGTGGCATGTAATTATGTGGCACTGAGTGGTATTATATGGAGTGTAAGTATGTTGCATTGAGTAGAGTGTTATTATCTGGCGTGTAATTATGTGGCACTGAGTGGTAATATGTGGAGTGTATTTATGTTGCATTGAGTAGAGTGTAATTATGTGGCTTGTAATTATGTGGTACTGAGTGGTATGTGGGGTGTATTTGTTGCATTGAGTAGAGTGTAATTATGTGGTGTGTAACTATGTCACACTGAGTGGTATTATGTGGAGTGTATTTATGTTGCATTGAGTAGAGTGTAATTATGTGGTGTGTAATTATGTGGCACTGAGTGGTATTATGTGGAGTGTATTTATGTTGCATTGAATAGAGTGTAATTGTGACGTGTGATTATGTGGTACTGAGTGGTATTTTGTGGAGTGTATTTATGTTGCATTGAGTAGAGTGTAATTATGTGGCGTGTAATTATGTGGCACTGACTGGTATTATGGGAGTGTATGTTGTATTCTGTAGAGTGTAATTATGTGGCGTGTAATTATGTGGCACTGAGTGGTATTATTTGGAGTGTATGTTGCATTGAGTGCAGTGTAATTATGTTGCATATAATTATGTGGCACTGAGGCAGAATGAGGCAGAGTGGGGAATGCTGTTAAACAGCTGAGCCCGGGTCCCTGGTCTCTGGGATGTCAGTTTTGCGAGGACGATTGCTCCATATGGACCTGGTCAAAGATGCAACATACCAAAATGTCTCTCATGGTAAAATATAGTCCACATCAACATTTGTGTATACATTATGTAATGTGTAGGCACGCGTGGCCACATTATTTAGTATGCTAAAAAACAAACAAATGCGCCCAGCACTGTTGCTAATTAGGAGCAGCCTGCCACTAGGTTTATAAAAGCGGGCGCCTGCTGTGAAGGACAAGTAACCTGAGACTGGAATGCAGCCTGCCCTCCATCTGGCACACTGGGCGCCGCCGCTGATAAGGCTCATTGCGTCTCCCGAGGCAAAGAACAGTCCCTTCTGGCCGGGATACACTGAGAGCAGACGGGGCCGCAGCGGGCGAGCGGGCATTCACCCCGCGGACCTTAATCACGGCCGTAAATCCACCGGAGCCAAGCAAAGGGATCCCCGACACTATAAGAGTGCCGCCGTGCATACAGCCAGCAGACAGACACACCAAGGCACACAGCAGACAGACACACCGCACACACCACAGGCACATAGCAGACAGACTACGCACCACACGCAGCTGATAGACACCCACACAGCAGACAGACACACACAGGAAAGATACACCAAAGAGACCAAACACACAAAACAGACATGCCCACACACACACCACACATGACAGACACACAGAGGTATCCGGAGCAAAGGGATCCATCCAGCCAGCCACACACTGCAGGCACAAAGGAGACAAGACACATCAGACAAAAGAGACACAGCTCACACACTGCAGACAAACACCTCACACACAAAGGACACAAGACACACAGCAGACAAAACAGACACACTGCACGCACACAGCAGCCAAACACCGCAGGCACAAAGGAGACAAGACACACAGCAGACACAACAGACACACCGCACACATACAGCAGACAGATACACCACACACACAAAGGAGACAAGGCACAGCAGACATGCCCACACACCGCAGACATGACAGACACAGAGGGATATCCAGAGCAGAAAGACCCCCTCCAAACACTGAAAGAGTACTGCTGTGTGTACACACCCACACACACACAGCAGACATCCACACACAGTAGAGACATGCACCAAGGTATTCGGAGCACAGGCATCCGGCCGATCCCCCACAGGCGTGCATACACACCGTCCGCCCGACAGGATTCCACACATCCCAGCCAACCTGTTCGGCAGCATGGAGGGCCGCCCTCCCCGCAGTCGGAGCTGTGGGTGAGGTGCCCAAGAAGTGCCCATGGCCCGGTGCCAAGGCAGGGCCCCGAGGCTGCAGCCCACATGCAAAGCCGATGGCTGTAAAACACGCAGACGGCGAGTCAAAAGAGCAGCTTGAGAAGACATATAGATATATATATATAGTTTTATTTGGGTCATGCTATGCCTCCCCTTCTCGCTCAACCCCTCAATCGCTGCCTATGGATACTTTCTGGATGTGGGATAAACAAACATTAGTTACGACATTCTATGGTCTACCTATTTATTCAATACAACGCGCTTGTACCGTTTGGTTTTTGTGTGTTAAACCAGTATTTTGACATTTACGCCGGAAAAGACAACGCTTCTGCTAAAGGAAAACACGTAGCGTCTCTCATTGTGGACAGAAGTGCCACAGATACAAGCGGGGATTGCAGAGGCAGATTGCCGGAGGGCACATGCAGCAGGCACCGAGCCAACTACACACACCATCACAAGCGCTGGTCACACACTGCTCTTGGCACCCAGAGCAGGACCGAACCAGACAGCACTGTGGCACAGCAGCCTGGCATGACAGGGCGAAGAACGCCCTCCACTCGCATCCATGACCCGGAGAGGTCACCGCCCAGAGGTGTGTGCACTACTGTGCAACACAACAGGCTGCGAGTGTGTATGAGTGAAACAAACGGAGTAGGGGCTCAGCTCCGCCGTAAACCCAAGCCTAATAATTATAGTGATGCATTTTATGCAGCGCTTCATACAACGCGCGTTTCTCGGCGCTCAAAACAACAGATGCTATGACTCGTTAAGGTTATCAATCAACAGAGCTCGGAGTTTGAGGGCCAAACCATAATAGAGGTTAGCTACACATGTCTGAGCAGCAGGTCAGGGACTCCCAATAGTGGAGAGGGCCTGTACCCACATTAGGGCAGCCCATCGGACAGTGGAACAGAAGTGCAACGCTAGTCTGAAGCATAAGATTGGATGCCCAGTGACCTTCAGCCGCTCACCAGTAACAAACACCGCGCACACACACAGCAAGAAAACGAAAGCGTTCAGCCACAATAGCCGCAGCACTAGACGGTGATAATTAAAAACAGATGGCACACGGCCGCGCTGATGCTCGCTCCCGAGCACCCTAGGCCAGGGGAGAGGGAAGGCGGGACATGCACCCACCTTTGGCCAATTGCGTGCTGTCTTTCTTAGAAAGACGGATGCAAAGGCCAATAGCGGGAGATTAAAAAAAAAAGCACACGCACGAGCGTGTGTTTTGAGTTTAAAGCCCTTACAAAATGCCTCGCTGAGCAACGCATGCGCGCTGGCTCAGGCGAGACCTAAAAATCCTATGGACTGAAGGGGACAGGGAAGGTCCTTCCTCTTGCAACTTTGCCACTGAAGCATGCTGCTGACTCCTGAGGCTGCTGGCATTAAAAGTTTATTGTATTTGTTTAAAACAAATCCCTCAGTGCTGGTTCTGTGGGTCTTGTGCAAATACAGGCCTGCAGAAACCCACATGCCAGCAAGGATGCAAAGTGGTATTGCCCTGTCCTGCGTTCTCCTCTAGAAGGGATTCTGGAAGCTGTAGTTCGCTACTGAAATAGCAAGTGGGTACCGTGTTATGCTATTTTAAAGTTGGCACGCACCCTAGATCTTAACAGCCATCCATTGACGTGGTGTGTGGAGTCTAAAACAAGTACGAACACCTTACAACTGTGGACGAAGTGCTCAAAACATACATTAAACAACACAATACAAGAGTGCAATGATTACAAAGGTTACCAATAAAAACAAGATACCTTAATGAATGCTTACGTAACCCATGCGCTCTTTCCTACACCTCTGGTGCGCTCTGGCAACCTCACCGACAAGCTGCCGCTCTCCGAGAGAAAGTGTCTATAGTCGTGCTGCGCAGATTCAAACAGCGCTTCCAGAAATGCATTTGGAGACACTCATGAAAACATGGAAGAGGCTGGTGTCACACCAATAGGGGTCCTGTTAGCCCGCAGGGTCCACTATATGGCAGTAGCAACACCCACTGTGCTCCTGGTACAAACATCAGCCACCTGAACCTAATTATTTACCAGAAAAAGCACCCCGATAAGGTGTTATTTTAAATAGCTACGCTGTATGCATGGCGTTTTGTATTTTAATGAGCTACAAAGTTAAAGAGTGAATAAATATCGAGCCTTACAGGGATCGAACCCGTGACTTTGGTGTTCTTAGCCCCAACTGCAACCAACTGAGCTAACTGACCAGAACCGAGCCAGAGACAGAGAGGCCACCATGTCAAAATGGAAAAATATAAAATTGTTACTTGTTAACTAAGCTCTGTAGCACTCACAGCCTTTTATTACTCCTGAAGCCAGGAGTGTTGGATTTGTAAGAATGGACACACGTTTATTGATCCTAAAGTTGTCGCGATTAAAGGCATTTTTGTGAGGCTATTAATGTGGCAATTCACGTCTCTCTACTGGAAGCAGCTCAGAATGAAGCAATGTGAAAACAGGGGAAGGACTGCCACTATTTATTTGTAACGAATGAAAATGTTGCAGTCAATGAAAAACCATTAGTTTGGCGACATAAAACAATAGCACCACAAACACAACTGAATTGTCATTCTGAAGGAGAGTTTAAAGACTAGTCAGGCCTTTGACATTTCCTTGCGTTTTGAAAGGTGACCGAAAATTTGTTGCTGAGGTGAGACGCAATAGATGGCAATGTTTGGTTGTTTTTCTCACTAAATAAAGCGAAGTGAAGCTCAAGTCAGTGACCAGGCCTCAGACCTAAAGTACGTTTTTTAATGTTCATTGTTGCGAGGTAGCTTTGCATATCAAGCCTAGTACAGTACATTGTCCTGTAGGCATGGAATGATTCCAAGCGCCACTCAGAATAACAAAATGCAACAAGCCAGCCATTGTGCCAGGGCTTTTTCAATTGCTAAGTCGGGAGTGGCATAAAAGGGCTTTGATTGATGTATACAGCTGGCTTTACTGAGCAGTATTCTGGAACCCTAAGTGCGTGTGATGTGAAGCTGCACATGGAGTGCTGACGGGACTCTGACTGTCAGAAAGGGAACCTCGGTCCGCGGTGCTTGAGTGACTAGGTTAGGGACTATTGTCAGCAAGGACTGATTTTTACGTATAAATGAGAAATTAGGTAGTAGTGCCCATTTTAAGAGACTAAATAATGTTACATGTCACACTGTAAAGCGCGTGAGTAGCAAACTCGTGCACACACAGGAGATTAGCTATTTGTCCCGACTGGGGCTTAAGGAGAACATTGCTTAGTTCTACCTTTACCGTTTTTAGGTCTCGCCCTGAAAGCCAGCGCTTCAGCGCTGGCTCTGGGCGAGACATTTTGTAGTGTGGGCATTTAGAAATGCGACCACAACTTTTGGCTGGCCTAGAGGGTGCGGGTACGCGCACAATGACGAGCAGAGGCGCCATATGGCTTTCCTCTCTCGTCACGGTGCGCGCACATCGCACTCCACTCGCCAGCCTGCTTGCACGTACACAGCTGCTGCTCGCACTCCCTCCTCCCTTCTCCCCCTCCCTTTTCGTGAGCTTTGATCAAGCTTCTCTGCTGCTGGCATTCCCCCCTCCCTTCTCGCCCAGCCCTTCTTGTCTAACTTTCTCTCTCTCTCTCGCCTGCCTCTGCTGCTGGCATTCCCCCCTCCCTTCTCGCTCAGCCCTTCTTGTCTAACTTTCTCTCTCTTTCGCCTGCATTGGGTCGAAATCTGATTATGAAAAACAAGCACTGGTCGCCCAAAACGAGTTCCGTGCCCACCACCCTCGCATGAAGAACTGGCTCCGCTATGGCTGAAACGTGCCCCTTTCCCTGTGTCCAGTTTCTCTGCAGTGCTACGACGTGAAAACTACAGCGTTTTTCTCCCGGGAAGAAAATGAACTGTTTTCGTGCTGTGGTTTTGGATAAGACAGGATGCCCCTGGCCTCAGTGGTGCTGGAGCACTTCTGAGAGTGGGTCGTGCTGTGACCACTGGTAACAGCTCACTAAAAGCAGGGGTTTGAGAAATATCTACTCCGTAGCGAGTGAGTAGGCAGAGGAGTCACACTACTCCCCTGTTGAAGACTGTTTCCAAAGGCTGATGGATCGAAACATGGGCGCCCGTGGTGCATTTTGGAGCATATTTTCCTAAAGATATTGGTAAAACTACACTTGAGTGTGTAGTACAGTTGTGCCTCGTCATTTGTGCAAACCACACTTTTTTTAAGTACAGCGTCTCATGTCTGCAATGCCCTTGCTGCAATAAAAGTGTTCAATGTAAAGTGCCCGGCTTCTCCTTCAAATTAGGTGTGTGCAGTATCAAATGCCCGAAATGAATAAATCATAACCGGATACGCACTGTGAACGAACGTGGGCATTTCAGGATGAGATGAAAGCACACATCTGACATGGGACTTAACAGTGGTTTGTTGGAAACAGTTCCAGCATCTGACTGCCTAAAAGTATGTCACTTGCTGCAAAAAAAACCTACAATAAATGCTTGTTTATTGCTCATTCTCCTGCCAAACTCTCTGCGAATTAACCTCTCTCTACCTCTCCCTCTCTACCTCTCCCTCTCTACCTCACTGCCACTCTATCTCTGCCTCTACCCCTCTATCTCTCTACCTCTCTCTCTAACTCTCTCTCTCTACCTCTCTACACCTCTCTACCTCTCTCTCTCTCTACCTCTCCCTCTCTCCACCTCTCCCCCTCTCTCCACCTCTCTCCCTCTCTCTCTACCTCTCTACCTCTCTCTACCTCTCTACCTCTCTCTACCTCTCTCTCTCTACCTCTCTCTCACTACCTCTCTACCATCTCCTTCTACCTCTCTAACTCTCTACCTCTCTCTCTCTACCTCTCTCTCTCTACCTCCCTCTCTCTACCTCCCTCTCTCTACCTCCCTCTCTCTACCTCTCTCTCTCTCTACCTCACTGCCACTCTACCTCTGCCTCTACCCCTACCCCTCTATCTCTCTACCTCTCTCTCTCTACCTCTCCCTCTTTCCACCTCTCTAACTCTCTACCTCTCTCTCTCTACCTCTCTAACTCTCTACCTCTCTCTCTCTACCTCTCTCTCTCTACCTCTCTCTCTCTACCTCTCTCTCTCTACCTCTCTCTCTACCTCTCTCTCTACCTCTCTACCTCTCTCTACCTCTCTCTACCTCTCTACCTCTCTCTACCTCTCTACCTCTCTCTACCTCTCTCTACCTCTCCCTCTACCTCTCTACCTCTCTACCTCTACCTCTCTCTCTCTACCCCTCTCTCTCTACCTCGCTCTCTACCTCTCCCTCTACCTCTTTCTACCTCTCTCTCTACCTCTCTCTCTCTACCTCTCTACCTCTCTCTCTCTCTCTCTCTACCTCTCTCTCTCTACCTCACTGCCACTCTACCTCTCCCTCTACCCCTCTATCTCTCTAACTCTCTCTCTACCTCTCCCTCTCTCTAACTCTCTCTCTACTTCTCTACCTCTCTCTCTACCTCACTACCACTCTACCATCTCCTTCTACCTCACTACCACTCTACCATCTCCTCTCTACCTCTCTAACTCTCTACCTGTCTCTCTATACCTCTCTCTCTACCTCTCCCTCTACCTCTCTCTCTCTCTACCTATCTCTCTACCTCTCTCTCTCTCCCTCTCCCTCTCTCCAC